>JAHDVE020003469.1:0-12829 GCA_022606495.2 Halesus radiatus
AAACTTTAAGTTTATTTAAAAAGTCCTATGTGAGACGCACAATCAGATAGGAATTTTGCCTGCCTCTCCCCTTTCTTTCTGAAAAATCTTCTGGCCCTGAGATTTGTTTATGTATATAAAAAATACATTGGAAATTTAAAATTAATAAATGTTTAATTTCCCATATTTTATCATATGAGGAAGATTATTTGAGGAAGAAGGGAAAAAAAAAACGACGACAAGAGCGCCAATAACGCAAAATGAGATGTCATTGACCATATGGTTTGGTGTTTTTATGTATTATATGGCTTGGAAATTGAGGCACTCGATGTTGTCATTGATGAAAATCTCAATTTGGGTGTATATAATACATTAAAACATTAAACCATATGGTCAATGACATCACATTTTGCGTTATCCCTCATATATATTTATGTTATGTCATAAAAAATACTGTTAGCAAGTAGTCAAATCTTGTTTTATGTGGGAATATTTGGTTAATTGATAGATTTTCCAATTGCAGTTAGTTGGGGAGAACTCGAATTAGGTGAGGAAAAATAAATTGAACAGAATACCAGAATAAGACTGTTGTTAAGACCTAAAGTGTAACTTTTATTTTAAACGAAGAAGTTACAAAATACTAGTCTACCGAGTTCATTTAAACATATACAGCATCAACTAATTATTGAAACGACACACTATTAAGTTTGAAAGGTGGGGGTTCTTCATTTTTAAAGTTTTTATTGATAATTTTTTACGAAATGTATGTTCTTTAACTAATAAGTATAATATGTATTTAATTATAACTTTAATAACTTTGATAAAAATACTAGTACATATCTCACATGTTCACCAATAAGCTAAAGTTCACACAAACTTATTTTATCTTACTAGTGCTCCTTTGTTACACTCCGACATTGCTTTTAGGTGGTAAAGATGGTCATGGGCGAGAGCTTGTAACTAAGGAGCTAGAAATATATCCCAAAATGAAACCATTAATTTTAGTTCATTTTTGGAATCTCTACGCTGGTGTAAGGAGCATTCCGAAAACATTATGAGACATGATGTTGATTCGCGAACTAATTATTATTGACAATAAACTCTATATCCCAAAGAACGGGGTCTTCCGGGCGCAAGCCCAACGCTGTTTATAAACATTGAGAAAAAAAAATTAAACTGCCCAACGTTTATCTTCCTTATATTGGTCGCGATGAAGTTCCTATGCTCATCATCAACGAATATTGTGACAGATTTAAATGTTCGCCAATCCAGAAGGAATTATGTCAGACTGATCAGGGATCTCCCAATTATCAAGCCAGGTAAGGAACTGGTAAACGATTTGGAGATGAAGAAAATTCTATTACCTGACCACTACGTTTCAGATCCGAGTCGCTATATTCCTGTGCTCTAACACACTAAAAACGGAAGTTAACTAAATCCCTAGCATCTCTAAAAAAGATAATGCTTTTTGGAGGGGACAGCCTAAAGGGTAGAGATCGTATAACCACACAAGGAACAAGTTTGGAACGATATCCCAAATCTCTTCACAAGAATGCAGCTAGTGAACATATCACAACTACACCCTGATTACATCGTTGCCAAACTTATTGCTGCTGACAGATATAATGAGAAAATAAAAGAATGGTGGTGGAAGGACGGACTACGAAGCTAATTTTACATCTATTAAAGCTCAGCTTAAGTACAAATATCTCCCTTCACTCGACGATACTCTGGCTCTTGGGAAAAAGTGCCCTACATTCTGGCATCGAACTCGATTCTGATTAAACAAAAATCGACCAACGTGTAGTGGTTTTTTGATAGACTGTCCTGACTACCATTATGTCTAGTGCGAAGCCAATCTCTCAGATCTCCTCGAGCAGTTTGATTGGTTGAGAACACACGAAGTTGAAGTGTTAAAAATAATCTAAAACACAAACCGCTTCCATGCACAATACCTAACTTTTGAATATATTCAAGATGAGTACGTTGAGTTTTTGGAGGAGTATGCCATGCATCAGAATTTTCCACAACTATGGAGTTTTGAGATTTATTTACTTGAAGTCGGCTGGATGGATTTATTCGAAACGTTGGACTCGAAGACTCAAGTCTTGAGATTATACAACTAATCGAAATTTATATTGCGGCGTCGTCAGTGGAGAACCATCGATGAGCAGGTGGCCTGACGGTAAAGGTTTTCGACTTTTATATTTTTGATGATCGCAATAAATTTAGCAGTACATAGATATTCAAAATATATATTTTATGTTTTATGCGATTCATATTTTTATTTAATAAAATATGAAATGGAGTATTTCTTGGCAATAAAAAATAGAATCGATAAAAAGTGTTAATTTTCTTCTTCATGGTAATTTAAAGATCATTATACAATACATATGAGAAATATTAAATACAATTTTGATAACCAAAGTTTTTCTTAAATTTGATTCAATATGTCAATCGATACTTGAGGGTTTTATTTATTTTGGTTTAATCTTACGTTACAATAAATACAAATAATTAACAATTCTTTGTTCATTAATCTTTAAAACATAAATATATATATTTTGTTAAGTTTTCCTCATCACAAGGCTTAATCGTTTTTTCTATCTTAATTTAGGGAAAGACTTATGTTTTCCTGGGTGTTATTACGGTTAATTTATACCATTTCACTTTGGCTGGTCTCGATTGGTGGTGAGCTCGGTTTTGATCTTTCAGAATAAAAATCATATACCGCTGCCAATAACACGATTACGATTCCCACAATTTGAAGCATATTAGTTTCGTGTTTAAACCATATGAGACTCACCACCACGGAGAGAATCTTTCTCACAGTGATCACTAAGGGAACAATGTGTTGTTTAAAATTGTTAATCATGTAATAGACGAACATTTGAACGAAGAAACTCAAAATTGCGATAGAACATAGGTCGATTAGACAATTAGGATGTTCAATGAGAAACTCTATCATTTTAAACATATCCAAAGTTATCAGGCTATATATGAGAGCCAGCATGAAGACTGCTCGGTTACTTTGCCATAAGAGGTCGAAGGATCGAGGTTTGAAATGCGCCTTGATTTATGCCTGGTAATCAGGAAGCAAGCCATCGGCGATCAGAGAAACCAATATTAAAAATAAGCCGAAATATGAAGTACTCCCCTCTGATTTCTCTGAATTTGCAGCAAAATAGTTAAAAAGTAGTATCCCGATAGTAACCAGAGCCCCAACTACTAATTTATTCTTACCGAGCTTGGTTTTGCTGTCTCGAACTCTGCTGAAAAAAACTCCGACAATGATTGCTGAAAGAATGCTACAGCTTTTGAACATTATCACGGTTGGGAAGCTCATAAAAAGTATTGCGATGTTATAAGCGAGAGTCCCCACGATGACTGCAGCTCCGCACATTGTGATGTTTTTGGCGGGGATAGCTATTGCATCGCCTTCGGCTTTTCTGGAACAGAGATAGCCCAAAATCCATCCAGCCAAATAGGGGAAGAGAAGCACAGATATTGGGTAGGTGAAAAAGTGGCTTTAGGTAGGCGTATGGAGACTGTCATATGGTTTTTTAAATAATTTCTCGTGTATTACTGAGCTAGTGAAGGCAAATATATATATTCCTAGTGTCCCAAAAATAAATTGAAAGTATTTATTCTCTCTAGTGCTGCGGACTGTTTAAAACAATGAAGCATTATCGAACTTGCACATTTTCTTTACTTGGCTATGATTAGATGAAAATGTTTTGAGTTTTTAATATTTTTATTTTTAAATAAATATATATGGGTGGGTGAAAATATTTTTTTATTTTAAATAAGTTTCAAGATATTATTGTTGATTTAAATTAATAAAAAATATATTTAATAAATCGAAACATTCAACCTTTGTGATTTTGTTGGATTAGGGTCAATGGTCAAATGTGATTGGGACACCACCCTGACCCCTTCCCTCTACTCCATTTCACCCTCTAAAACTATCGACGGGCTTCCTTTCTTTTTTCTCCGAGCTTGGACGACTTGGATTATTGTGGGGACTCTTTGAGGTTTTTGAGGGCCACTTGTTCGAATGTTCTCTGCTGCATCTTCCTCTTGACGAACTGCTTGCGACACTGGTGCTGCTTGTTTTCTGACCTGATATACTTGTATTTGATGTATTCTCGGATCGGGACGTAGTGGATTTTGGGACAGGTGAACTTGTTATGCGACTCCATTGGGCAATACCCGCATTTACCCAGCTGCGAGGTGTCGAGGGTGGACTCGAACTCGTCCTTCAATGAGCAGAAGTACTCGTAGTCGAGTGGATATTGTTTTAGGATCTCGATGAATTTTTATCTTTCGATCGAGATAATGATGGTGTCTGTAGCCGATAGATTTGATGATATACTTGAGGATTTCGGGTTTTAGGAAGGAGGGTGAGTAAAGCATAACTACCGCCCTCCTTAGAGGTTGCTGAGACCTCTTCCACGACCTTACCGCTTTTGTGCTGATTGCTAGACACGGCACAGAGCCCCGCCAACCTTTCTCAAGAATCAGCATATTTTATGAATAGCCGCTCTTCTGGAGGATTTCTTCGGGGTTGGGCGCGATTCTCGTGGTGTGTTCTATCAGGGCAAGCTTAACCTTCGAGATGAGATACTTGAGCACCGGCAGCTCGTTGAAGTGTTTCTGGTAAGCTTCATGGAGATAACGGTTCTTGAGGTACTGGGGTTTTTTGTTGAGTAGGTGCTGCTCTGTGAGATCGAATTCTCTCTTGATCAGAAACGAGCTCTAAATATGGTTCTTGATACCGTGTTCCAAATCCAGAGGCACTTTTGCGTCGCGCGCTATTAGTGTAAAGGTGTCGAGGTTGCGGTTTTTCCTCGCTTCGTCTGCGGATCTTCTCAATGAGATAGCCAACGTAGTTGATGTTATAGCAGCATGCAGCTGACCATCTCTATGAGGATATCACCAAATCCGATGGTCAGCATAATGGTGATCGCCCAGTACAATCCCCAAGTGTACTTCTCGACCCAGCTGCAGGAATCCCAGTGGTGTACTGCAGGAATCCCAGTGGTGTACGACTAGCCAGTTTTCGTCTGGTGACATTGCATTTAAAATTATCGCCGAGAAAATATTGACAAGAAATACGCGTACGATACTGAAATATTGTTCCAAAAGAAAATCCCCTGACAACAGCTTGTTGATGGCGTAGATCTTTCGTTTGATGTGGTAGAGTTTCACGGCTACGATCAGCTTGAGCTATTGGAGCCACGACAAAGGGATAAGCGCTGAAATGGAGGAGAGAGTAACGAGAATGACCACAGCATCGGCTACCATCGAAGAGTCGTAATAGGCTTTGATTATATCTTTGCTGTAGATGAGAGTTTTGCCATCCTCATACCTCTTCCTGATGCAGTTCAGCATGAACTCGACAATGAAATACCCCAGACAGACACACTCGAAGGCTCTGATCCCCTCGAGCCACTCAGCAGATATGAAGTCGGAAAAGGTAAACTCGACCTGATATACGACATTAATAAAAACTGAGAGGATGAGGCTAATAAACTTTATTGCACTGGCATATGAAACTTTGATGGCGATGCCTTCTCTGTCGTCGGGTTCTTTGTTGAGGCTGGTGAATGGACTGAACTTCTGCTATTCCTTGCCCACGATGAGGGTGGGTCCCCGAGCGAGACATTTCTTTTGAGTTTGGAGATGAATTTTCTGAAGAGTTTGGGAAGCTGGGACTGGATGAATAGTTTTTTGAAGACTGTGTCTTTTTCTGTGCTGTCAGTGAGTTTGGAGCCTTTTTTCTGATCGTTGGAATAATTAAATGATGTGTGGCATAAGAAGCATTGTCGCTTAGTATGCTGGGAGAATGAAGTGGTTCTTGAGAGAGGTACCTGGCTTATCGGGTTTTATTTATTTCCTGGTGATTTTCTAAAACATCTATTTTTTAATATACAAATATGTAGATTTAATAAATATTTTTATGACATAATACTCTATGACAAGTCAATCAATATGTTTGTTAAAAAAAAAATATAGTTATCTCGAAAAATGTAATTAGAGAATTTTGATCTCAGACTTTGTACCCCGAGTATACAATAAACAATGCTTTGTAATTTCGTTTAACATTTTATTTAATATTAATACTCTATATGCATAATAATTTACTATATATATTCTTTTGTATTCTTTTAGAAATATTTAGAAATAACAAGATGTTGAACTGAAATAGTCTATACATACTATGATTATCTAAAAATACTATCTAATGAGGCAGCATATAAATATAGATACATATTCCTAATGCATGCTCTTCATTAGAAATGCATCTATACGCCTATATTTTTTATCAATAAATAGTTATTTTTAGCATTGTTTATCGATACATCTCGCATTATTTATCAATACATCTAGCTATACGTAAATAAGGTAATTTTTTATATCCAATGCTATTAATTCTATTCTTTCCACAGATGGTTACCTGTTAAAGTTATTAAAAATATATTTTCACCTACTTATCTATAGATCTATCTACTAATACTACAACTAATTTATGAAACTATTATAAAAATCGATCATTATTGTTGTTTTTATTCATGAAGAATCTAATTTTCATTACTGACACTCGTCAGACTGACACTCGTCAGACCGACCCCCGAGGGTTCAGAGTTGCTGGCTACTCCGAAGTATTTGAGTCCCTTGTAAGACAGCGCAGTCACCACGAATCCAGTCACCCAAAGTCCGACACTCATTACCAGAAACTTCACATAAGCATTGGAAATCGCAAGCGGCACGAGGAATGCGAGAGCCAGAGGCAGTACAACGATGGCCGCCTCCACCAAAATCTTGTATAAGGAGAACAAGACTTTCTGACCCGTAGTGTCTTCTGAGTTAAGCCTCCACTTTCCTGCCATGTAAAAATGGTTATCGGGATCGGCAAAGATCATTCCGAACATAAAGCCAAACACCAGTTGCACCAGCGAAGCTGACATCAGTTGGCTTCTGATCAAGGATTCAAAGGTTGGGGTAGGAATCCCACATTTAGAACCTATATTGTCAAGTTAGTATTGTGGGATGCTACGGCTTTCCAAAGTCGACCGATAGATAAGCATCGGGATCGCAAAGAAGGCAATATTGGCAACTCCTGCTGCCACTCGGGCAATACGCGTGCCTTTGGAATTGTTGGGTTCGCCGGCCATAAGGGAGAAAAGACCGTAGATCTCAGCTTGCAAGTTGAAACGATATGACACGCAGAAAGCGAGACCACAAGTTAAGCCTATTAAAACTTCGTTGCCACTGTGGGCACCCAGATACATTCTGGACAGGGGTACTAGGATAAGCGAGATCGCCGGGAAAAGGTACCCCAGGTTGTACCAACCGCTGCCCAGGAAGTCCGTCACGAGAGGCTCGTAGATAAGACCGACGAGCCAGCTGTGGCCTGAGGGGTTTCCGAACTCTTTGGGACAACCCCATTAAAGTTGCATGATGTCGTTAGCATACCAAAAAGGGCGGGACTCGAGGTACGAGGATTTCATGATGGTCATGAGATAGGTGTTCCATATGAAGAAACTGATGAAGACGAGAACATCGAGCTTGCGGGGGATAAAAACATACATGAGGCCGAGCAGAGACGCGACGAAGATGGTGTTGACGAGCAGAGAGACGAGATTGAAGAAGACGGTGAGGGAGTAGGCTGCTGCGGAGTTTTGATAAGCAACAATGAAGTTGAGGGACCCAAAGTTAAAGGCCGACCTGATGGTGATGATGTTGAGCACTAATGCGGTCAGCAGTGTGACTGGAATCAGGATTTTGACTCCCTGGATCAAATGGTGGTTGATTGGTGGTTTTGTGGTTAATTATTTACTCTCCATTATATTTTAATAATAAATAATAAATAATTGTGATTAAATTGTATATACAAATATATACCTATTAATATAATGTATAGACAAAAGAAAAAAGACTTTATTATCCTTTATAATTTTTCAGAGTTGCTTATTTTTGTAAAAACACAACTGATCTGATTGTGTGCATTCCATTAAAATCCAAAAATGCGTTGCTAATATAGACATCAAACCATCCACCGGTCATGGTTTGAATATGGTTTCGGAGTGAATTCGAATTTTGAAAATCTCAGTTTAATTCAAATATATATCTTTAAAATGTAATAGAGAGGAAATTGTGTTTTTGTTAGGAAAGATTTAAAAAACACATAAAAATGAATAAATAAACAAGACGGATATAGAATTTGAAAAAAACCTAATTACCCATCAAATACATATAAAAAGATATATTTGTAACTTAATAAAAATAAACATATTAAAAAAAAAAAATGTATAGAAATTTCCTGAAACTTAATATTATCATAATAATAAATGGAGTTTTTTTTTTAATTTGTGTCTATTTGAATACTTTTATTTTATTTAGTGATTGCTCATTTTATACTTTTTCATAAAGTTGCCATTATTCTCATTATTCTCATTATTCTCATTATTCTCATTATTCTCATTATTCTCATTATTCTCATTATTCTCATTATTCTCATTATTCTCATTATTCTCATTATTCTCATTATTCTCATTATTCTCATTATTCTCATTATTCTCATTATTCTCATTATTCTCATTATTCTCATTATTCATTATTCTCATTATTCTCATTATTCTCATTATTCTCATTATTCTCATTATTCTCATTATTCTCATTATTCTCATTATTCTCATTATTCTCATTATTCTCATTATTCTCATTATTCTCATTATTCTCATTATTCTCATTATTCTCATTATTCTCATTATTCTCATTATTCTCATTATTCTCATTATTCTCATTATTCTCATTATTCTCATTATTCTTGCTGCTGATAAGAAAGATAAAACTTTAAACTCATTCTTTGTTAAGTTCACTATATTAATCATCCAACTTTACTCTAATGATATTGAGGATACTTCGGTCGATATTCGCTAATTATTGTTCTTCGAGCTTGCTGTCACTTTGCCTGATCAGTAAATAATTCTTATAGTCTCGCTTTCTCAGGAATAAACTCTTGTTAATATTCGCAGTCAGGGTAGCAAGACTACCAGCAGCAATACTTGGTTTGTCTTTATCCTACAATGAATGCATAAACATCCTGCGTTGTTACGCTTTCCACTTATTGAGAACCAGTGATTAATAACCCAATAATGCTAGTAATCCATCAGCATTAATAGCAGCATCGTCACCACCAACTTCTTTTGATTATTATTGCGATTATTCCGATTTTGATAAATTATGATTGGTCATGTTATTGTTGCTGCTTGTTTCCAATAGCTTGTTGCTGCAGTTCTTGTTAGCAAATCTCCTTTATAATTTTAATGCGTAGTTGATGAATATGATTTTTCTATGGGCGAAGACGAAGGGATTAGTGCTTGGAGTCAGGGTTGGTAAAAATTGGGAGTTCCGTTGAGCCACTTCTTGCCTGACTTGCCTGGGGATTTCAGAGGACTCTTCTATCTATAGAATGCGTATGAGGAAGTGTTGAACATCGTCATTCGGAGTTCGTCTTTCCGAGATGACTTGAGTATCCCACTTTTATAATTATTCATACTTTGTATTTATTGTATTATTATAATTTTTTATGCCTTAGATAATTTTAATATTTGTTCGTCATGGTCTAAGTTATGTTTTTGTTTTATCTAAAATGTTATTTTATCTGCATAATCATATTTCTATAAAATAGAAATATACGTATGAATAGCGTAAAAAATAAAAATAACAGATATATAGTATATAATATCTGTTTAATTGGAAATCCCAGATATTACAAACTAATAATTTTGAAAAAATACAAATATGCAGATATAGACTTTTTAAAAACTATCCAAATTGAAACTAGTGTAAGTTATCCACGAGAAAGAAATAGAATCTCTCTTACCGTAATAACCAAAGCACCACCAATCCTATGAAATCAACGCAGCGAAAAGAGACCTATTCGATCCATCAAACAGATAACAACTCCAACGGCCAGAAGAGTTTCAAACCCAAGTTCATCCTAAAGGCGAAAGACCTCAATTGTGTCCGCACTCCCACTGCAACAAACCATTCCAAAGCGAACAGTCCTCCCGGTGGAGCTGTGTTCAGTTTCCAGGAGGAGTTACATCGGGTCTCAAGAAGCAATGAAAACAATCGTCGCAGTTACGCAGCTCAATCACTCGAATAAGAATAACAGAGGAGAAGGAAATTATTTTGAAAGAAGAAAGAAGTTGGAAAGTTCAGAGCAATCGTATCAATAAAAACAATACTACGAATAATATCAAGGACAATGTCAATAAGAATATCAATCCTAACAACGGTAATCATAAGAATGTGATCGAAAAGAAGAAGAACAATAATAAGGAATTATGGGACATAAAGACGGTTGCTACTAATACGACGGTATGCGGGATACGTTTACAAAATTTGAAGAAGGGAAGCGTTAGCTTCGGAGACTGCAAAGTACCAATCGGCACTATCGGGGCAAGATGCTCAAACTTAACATGGATTACCAGTCCCTCCGATAGACTAACAAAAGACTCGAAGAAAAGATTGAGGGGCTGCCTGAAAGACCGACAGGGGAGCAAAGAACAACAGGAAACTAGATTTTCTAACGCATTGACCTGCATCGGGACTATTTTGAGGTCTGTTCAGGAGGCGATCTATCAACCTGACCAGCGATAGAGACCATCTGCTCGAGAAACCTTGGAGCAGGTTGGTGATAAAGTTAATAAAGTGATCGGATGTTTGAGCCAGTACACCCACAATATTTGAAGATTCTGTAATTTAGTTACTTTTTTTTAATGAATTGTATTTCTTTATCCTGCGTTGCAGTAATTAGATACAAACATCTTATATATCCATATAGAGATATTTCTGTGATGCTTATTTTTGGAATAATTTCTATATTTTAAACGAATGCTTCAAATTGGAATGATTCAAGAATATTTAACTTTAATCTTCTAATTAATAGAACGAACGCACAAAATAAAATTAAAAAGTAGGTGAATAAAAAAATAAAACAAAGCATACAAACGGAAATATTTAGGACTCAAATATTTTCACCGACAAACTTTAACTGTGGCTAAATTTGGTAGAAGTGGCAATTAACAAAAAGGAAAGACTCTTTATACTTTATTTATAAACCCGTCATTTCTGCTGTTTTTTATCTTTTGACTGGTTATTTTTTATCGCGTTAGACTTATGTATCGATGGTTTTCCTTCAGTCAACTGGTTGTTGATCTAATTTTTAGAATAGAGTCACGTTTTTTGTATATTTTTTATTTTAATTGAAATCAGAATTACTAATAATAAGAACTTGTTTTTATATTTTTGTTTATTTTATTATTATTATTGAAATAACTATTTATTGTTGAATTTTACGAAGTTGATATTTTTACACTCATGTCAAATCATAAATATGTGGGATCTTGCTACACATTTACTTTTCAATTCCGATGTATGGAGCTTTGTAATAATTTGGCAACTCCTTTTTTGAGATGATGTTTCATTATTCTCCTGTAAATTTTATTGTGTAGATTTTATATTTGTATTTGAAAATATTAATAGATATAATAAAATTGTCTGATGACCCAATGTCATACCCTGACGGACGTCTATAGGTTATTAATTTTAAATGTCAATACTTTAAAACTAAGATCTTAAACCATCTCTCCATCCCTACTGAGCAAATAATCTTACCAAATGTTTCGAATGTAGACATGGCGAGAGCGAAGTCGGATCGTTAAATCTGGAGATCAGCGAGCATTCTTACAATATCACGTGGGTTATATAATTTTGAAATATCAATTTAAGATATTGATAAGACATTTAATTAATATATATAATATACTTTAGTAACTATCCTCTTACCAATTATTATTGAATATGATTCCCAACAGTTAGGTCCACGTCAACTACACACACGAGAATCGGCCTTGCGCCCGAACACCAAACCAAGTCTGCTGGAACAAGGCCTGTGACCATCATTTGTTCATCTGCGACTTATAAACGTGCCAGTGTCAAATCAACCATCAATAATAAAAGTTTTAAGATAATGGCACATAATTATTTGAGTAGTTTATGCCGTGAAATACTTCCTTATGTCGAGAATTGTATATTTCGCTCGAACTAAGCCATGTAAATTCAAACGGCAATTGAAAGGATAGAGAAGAATATTGATTTATTATAGTAATTTAAGAAAATATGAAGCCTTTAGACTTAAGAGAAAACGCAGATCTCAAAAATTCCATATAAACAGGCCAAATTCAGTTCAAATAGATAGCATATAGTCACTACATGTGGTCCTTATGTTATCACTTGGCAAGTCGATGTATTGGTTGATTAAATAGTCAATGAAATCTATAGCTTAGGGGCTAACATCTCATGCTTTTCTTGTTTAAGCTTCAGGGGGAAATGAAGTTGTGTGGGAAAGTACTCAAACTAGTCAAGAAATGTTATATCTGGATAAATGATGTTTATCACCTTTTTTATGGTTAATTTATATTATATTTTTAATATTTTTTAGGGGGAAAAAATCCTGAAAAAAAAATACAATTATTTAATAAAATAAATAATAAAATAAATAATAAAATAAAATAAAATAAAATAAAATATATATACATAATTATATATATTTTATTTTATTTTATTTTATTTTATTTTATTATTTATTTTATTTTACTTTATTTTATTTTATGTGTTGTGATAAATATATTTATAAAAAAACATTTAGTTGATAAAAAATAAAATAAAATAAAATATATATATATATATATATATTTTTTTCCCCAATAAATCAATAACTTGGGACATGATCTAACAATTTATTTCACCACACAAAAATAAAAACATATATATA
>JAHDVE020003470.1:0-100536 GCA_022606495.2 Halesus radiatus
AATCATTAGGTTTAGGTGAGTATTTTGACCTCAAATCCAAAATTAAGTTTTGTATGAAACAGGCCGCGCAGCCGTTCCTCTTATAGTGCTACGAAATCAAAGCCGTCCATGTTTCTTTCACGTGATTTTGACTGTAGTAAGCAAAATAAAATCATTTGTAAAACAGGTCAAACTAAATACTCCGACAAAATATACAGTTTTTTTTAAAAAAGCCGAACCTTTTTCTTATTTACTGTATTATTTATTGGCTGTTTGGGTTAGTTTTGAATCTGTTCCACAGTTACTGGAATAAAGGAGATTGCCATAAATTCCGCACAATTGTAAAAAGGACGAGTTGGTCATTACTATTATTTGATTTAGGATTTGCTTTTCGAAGAGTAAATACTAATTCTTTGGAATGCAATAAGAGTCCCAGAGACTGTCGAGATGTAGGATGTCGCAAATCAAATAACAGTGACCCGCCTAAGCTCGCCCCTCGCCACCCTTATTTCGGTTTCTTCCCCTTGCATGTCAGGGCATCTGTATGTATTATTTGCTCTATAAAACTAATTAATATTACTAAAACATTTGAGAAATAATTAATGTACCTATCTCAGATTACAAAAAATTTGTTATTCACTTACAGCTTTTCTGAATTATTATACATGTTCAGTTCTGCGTTTCCTATATTTATGAGAAACTGCACACGTGGCAACATGTCTGGGGAGGTGAAAGAATCAATCCTCAGGACATGAACTAGCTCTTGGACAGTGTATCCAATAATGTCAAACTCGGGATATGCTACGGGAGTCCCCCGCTGGAAAAATTGTAAAAAAAACGGGAAATGATTATTAAAGTAAATTATCATCTACAGAACTGTAATTTTCTTTAAAATTGAGGTAAATTACATATTTTAATATGGATGATGATTTTTCCAAGTATTAAAAATTTCTGAAATGGTAAGTTCTGCCTTTTCATAGAGGACTAAAATATTTACGACAAGGATCTGTAAACTCACCGGGTACAATCGAGGGGGGCAAAGATATTTTTTTCTATCAAATATATAGGGCTTGGGTGCCTTTTCTCGTAATCTGGTTTGTTCTTCAGCTGGTGTGTACATCACTATTCTCCATATCGTGGACATAACAGTGTCTAGAAATATATACATAATAATTATTAAAATATGATGGATAAAAACATTGACTATGTATTTATTATTGAAGGAAATTGATTGTATTATTGATAGGTAAAAACTTACTTTGGTCTAAGAAAGGAATGTTTTCGTTGATTAGAATACCGTCCACTAATTTGAACCTATAGTGAGTTATGAAATCGTAATCCAGCTCAGAATAGTACTCCAGTGAACAAAGTATATCATCTTTGCATTTTTCATCCAACTGGAATAAAGATTAACAATAATAGCAACAATCCACATAATAGTAATCACGTGGGCAAGGGTCAAAATAACCAGAACATATTTATTAAAAAATTGGATATTTATTTTTACATATTCAGCAATTTTCATTTGATACAGTGCACTTATCAAGATATTTTTTTTTCATCAATCAATCCTGATGCCTTTTAGTGATTCTCCCAATTTTTGTTTCCCTTCTACATCGGCAAAACTTTGAGGACTTTTTTCATCCGGAGAATCAAAGGAAAGTTGCACAGGTTGATATCGCATGAATAGATAGTTTGAAGCACGGGGTCATGCTGTTTTTGGTCAAAAACTACAGAAAACTCAGCGCGTTGCGGGCAGATACATCAGCATTGTGGAAGAACATCTCGCCACAAATCCAGGCGTTTCTTCCGCAATTATTGGAGCAACCTTCCCAAATCATTGAATAAAATACACTAACAGGAACTTCACAAAATGCCAATCAACTTTCATCATAATTACAAGTTCATCAATGGTCTAACGGCGGTCTCCGATGAATTTTTTCCAGTTACTTAAGTTAGACCGGTCAAAAACCTCCAGAACGAGGTTGATTGTCAATGAATTATTATCTCAGTGAATACAGATGGAAACACTATATTTTTTAAATATGTATGCCAGAAGTTCTCTATGCTTACATACAGATCAAGATCGCATATATTGATATATGTACGAGTATTATAATAAATGTGTACAGAAAAAAAAAACTTTTCAATTCAGGTAAAATGAAATCAAATTGAATATTTTCACTAATTAATTATTGTTTGTCATTCATAGTATGTATGTAATAATAATTGTGATTTTATGTATATATACAATAATGATTTGCATAAGACCATCACCTTAATTATATCTTCAGTGCTTATTTGGGTAATTGTGCGAGGACATGGGTAGCACAACACAAAGTAGCGGTCTTTTAACAAAACTTGATAGGGGTCAAGTTGGCATGCTGTGTTCAGAGGACTTTCTATATATGTGAAGGCACCAGCTCTGTAAAATTGAACACATTCTGTAATAATTATCTAATTGTGAGAATATGTAAGTCCTTAAGATTGCAATGGAATGCCAGATTACAGGACAACGCAATTAATTACCATAATATGAAGTGGACCAGAGAAAAACTGAAGAAAAGTGAACTGACTGTGGAGGAAAATTGGAGGAGGATGGGAAAGCCTGGAGAATTGGAGTCAACTGGTTGAGAACCAAAGCCGACGGAAAACATTTGTGGAAGGGGCCAAATCCTACTCTAGCGCCATGATGACATCCTCAATTCACATTACCATATGACGCAGTTGTACATAGGGGCAATGTTGTCATTGTGTTTGGTCAAACAGCAATAAAATGGAAAAGGAAAACAAATATATTAAGTAGGCATCAATTTTTCATTAGATAAATATAAAACAAGTTACCTCAGATCATCTTTGTAATGTTGCTCGTATAGAGAGGGAGAATATCTTCCAAAATAAAGTGAGGCATCAGGATCGACCTCTTCAGAATAGTCAGCATTTTCCCCTTGAAATATGGCAGAAATCTCCTGAAATAGGGAATCAATTTAAATTAAAATTTACAATAATTTTAAAAACTTTTGTTGAGATGTTGGTACAAGTGGTTTAATAACAAATGAAAACAAATTCTGATGGAAGCAAATATAACATTTTAAATCCTTACTACAACTCTATCCCTCCAGAATGTAACAATACCCATCAATGCACTCATTTGCTTCAATCCGAACTGACACACCAGTGGATCGGTCTCAAATAAGCATTGGATTGATGGCATATTTCCGGGACGGTCGCCTATTCTCCAAATCTCACGCGATGCTGTCACATCAAACCTGTAAGAGCAAATATATAATGTAAGTCAAGAATATTTTAGGCTATATTAACCAACTAACCATTACGCCGTGTCTTCGCAGGGTGGGCAGAGAGGACGGACTGCCAAACAACTCGATCTTGGCATACACTTCTGTTGGCTATATTCTATTTATAAATTTTAAGTACTTACCCCACGGACCATGGGTTCACCACCATCGAACGGTCATTGTTCTCTTGGGCCACAGACAAAATGATGGAACTGAATAATCCGAACATTGTCACTTTATCTATCCTGGGTTTGTTCTCAATTGTATTTACGAAAGAAGTAAAACATATCAACATTTCGGCGACTGATTCCTCAAGTGTTTTAACAGAAACAACAGTTTGATCAACTGATATTTCAACCACGGCAATTGCTCCTAAAAAAAATCGTTTAATGTGACGAAAGAAAGATGAATACGTTGTGTAATTTTTATTAATTTATTTTATTTTGTTTATCTTACCAAACCATTTACAGAGAGGGTTTAGCTGCTGTTCAACTTCCTCTGCATTAGGTTCCAGCGATTGATACATTTCGTTGGATGCATCATTTGGCATTTCAACTGTGTCGACAGTCATAGATGAATGATTTGTTACAGACGTCAACTAAAAGTTGTTGAAGGATTAGTATCATACATTTAATACAGTTATTTAATGCATGTGTGAAGATTTTAATTTATCTACTTACTATTCTATGAACTTCAAGTAGCTTGTTAACTCGGTTGTTGGTAACTGTATATTTGATGGGGCAGTCCAGATTTATTTTGAGTGTGCTTAAAGTCCGAGAACCTATAATATTTACTTACTATGAAACGAGTACATAAAAAAACAACAATATCAGACTTCCCGTAATGAGATTAAAATTTACAAAAATAATTATTTTATATATCGAACCATTTTTTTGGGAGCCTCGTGTAAATTTTTGAGCAGTTGTTGTGTATTAGGCAAGCCAGACTTTTTGGCAGGATAATATCATGGACAAAAACTAATAAACTTACAAAAAGCTCCTGAAAATCCACTTTCGGAAGAAAATTAAAATTTAAAAAAAAAACCTTTTATTTTGGTCTTACAGGAAAAGTACTTTGCAGTAAATAGTGCCGGGGGAACACCAGTGAAGATATTGGGCAAGCCAGGTCTTGTCTCCATTATGTGATACTGGAAATCTGATGGTTCCGGTAATCTTGGCAAAAGAGTGTCCCCACCCAATACAATATTGACAGAGTATATGGACGACTAGAAAACGAACATCACATTTAGTTCACAGGTACTTTCATAAGATTAACATAATACATATGAGATTCATTAAAAAAATGCACTTTTCATTGGAAACGTTGTCACACAATCTTCTTCGGTTATACATTTCATAAATAAAATATGATTAATCAAATAAATAGTTAAGCGGTGTTATGATTTGAGTATTAATTTGATAGACTCCGTTATAGTATTACATATTTGGTGTAAGAAAACAGATACCTGAATGTGTTTTATGCTGTTGTGGTTTGAAATCGCAATGTTTGGCTGTTGAATCACTGCATAAACTAGTCCATTGGTTAAAATCATATTTTTCGGTTGGTTCTTTGGAGAACTCTGTATAACAAAGGAAATAACAAATATGTAAATGTAAATACAAATTTATTTTTATTTTATTTTATTTATCTATTTTGACATACACAGTACATTCTATTACAAATGATATGGTTGGTATATTAAAATTTACATTGTTAAAATACCTGTTACGTATGTCAATACAATATTTTATTAATTTTGTCTGGGATGAGAACGCTTCTTAACTAATGAATGTATGTGTGACTAATAATAATAAAAATAAAGAAAGTGTGTGGAGAGGAGAGATGATGTGGAGAGTGTAGAGAAGTTATGAAATCAAAAATTGTAATTGACCATGAATAAAAATTAAAAGAAGAAGAAAAAAAGTGTAGTTTTAAAGCAAAAGACATGTAATACATATTGTGTATATTACATATTATGCTTTGATATTTGCTAATTGCCAGAAAGGGGGAAATATTATTTCATCAACGTAAAATATATTCCTACATTCATCTTATCATTGCTTGCCGTCTGGATCCCGATGTCATCATAAAGAATGAAAGAAATTTTCCCCATCGTAATGCAAGCATCATAATATTGGATGAAGGCTTTTCTGTAAAAGGAATAAAATTTTAACACACAGTAGTTCATATAACAAATGTCACTGATTATAGTAATCGTGACTCTTGGGGCGGGTTTTTCCACAGAATTTGAAGGATTCATCAATTTTTCAAAGTTGATATTCAAGTTCTGTGAAAGTTTTATTCAAGTTCGGTTATTATTCAAGCACTGTGGTACAACTGGCCAATAATGTAATAATAACAGAACTTGAATATTAACTTTGAAATTTTGATGAATCCTTCAAATTTTGTGAAACAACCCGCCCTTATATAATATATAGAGTATATCAATGTTTTCAACATGATAGATAGGGCTTTGGGGTAACAAAAATCATCCCAAATTGATAACTCTAATTAATATGAAAACTACGTAGACTGAGTTATTATGTATTAGTTTCCAACCATCGGTATTAAAAATAATATTGAATGGTAAAATAATTTGATTTGGTAAATTCAGCTCCTGACCAATCCCCATGTATAGCTAAATTGAGTGATACATATCGACAGTAAAAAGGCTATATGACTGATGCGCCACCCTGGCCAAAATCGAGTTATATATACCGTTTTACTCGGAATTCGAAGATATTAATGGATTGATGTCACACTGTGGGACGTCATTGAATCATTTATTGAATGTGAAGAAGAGATGAAACTGTCGTATTGGTGGTTTAATATTGTCATTACACATCATTTTAGTTCTTGCAAAAATGAAACTTGTATTTCGTCTAAACCAAATTAACTTCTAACGTATGAATTACGAAACATACTGTGAAGTCATTTGATCTGTTGTATTTTTTACGTATTTAGCATTTCAGGTCAAAATCCTCGAGTTAATATGGATCGTGTCGTTTAAGCTAAATGTCTTTTATTTTTTTGTAACAAAACTGGAGCTTCAGTCATACGCTACGGCGTTACAATCAGTTAAAAATCGCCTACTTTAAAAGTCAAGTGGCTTTTAAGTCATAGGGTTCAAAACACAGGGGTCGATCCACGTGGTATTTATAAACACTATTGAACATTTTGAAGACGACATTAGAGAAATGGCAGACACGTCTTTGGTTGATGGCGTGAGTAAACTAGCAAAAAGAAAATATTAATTCAGGATCGAGAAACTGTTGGGGAAAGTGGTTAAAAAATACAAGAATCCATAAAAAGATGCATCGTAAAAATGCGAAAATATGTGGGGAAGATACATCAATAAAAATGGGAAAAACATGCATAAATACATATTGAACAACCCCTGTTCTAATAAGGTATGCAATAATAAATCTGGGGAAATACCCGAAGGCCGCTGACAAAAGTTATTTAACCATTTTTGGAAAATGGTAATAAATAATATGGGTTGAGCATACTCCTATACTATTCTAGCAAAATGGCATGGAATTCTATTCTGGCATGTATAATCATACATTTTATGAAGGTACTAGCTGGACAACATTTGAGGAGTGTTCTGGAATGTTCCACAATGATGTTCCTGATTCCCTATTCCCAAACATTCCACAACATTCCAGAATGTTCCGGGATATTCTGAAATATTGTGGAATGCTCTCGAATACTTTTTTTTTAAATATATATATATTGATTAAAATTAAGATTATCGAACCTTTTAGAACTTTCCAGAACCGTCTAGACTCAGCACCACACTCCGCCACTCATTTCTGAAAGCTTCTAGAACTTTCTCCTTCCATAACTTCCTAGAGCATTAGCAAACCATCCAGAACATTCTGGAACCTTCTTGGCTCACCAACATACTCCACCACTCCTTCCAGAACTTTTTACAGGTTTATCGAACCTTCTAGAGCTTTCCAGAACCATCTAGGCTCACCGACACACTCCGCCACTCATTTCTGAAAGCTTCTAAAACTTTCTGCTTCCATAACTTTCTAAAGCATTTATGAACCACCCAGAACGTTTTGGAACCTCCTAGACTTACCGACATACTCTGCCACTCCTTTCAGAACTTTCTACAGCTTTATAGAACCTTCTAGAACTTTCCGGAACCTTCTAGACTCACCGACACACACCGCCACTTATTTCTGAAAGCTTCTAGAACTTTCCCCTTCCACAATTTTCTAAACATTTGCGAACCTTCTAGACTCACCGCCAAGAAAAGTACATATAAGTAGACATACTCCACCACTCCTTCCAGAACTTTCTACAGCTTTATCCGACCTTCTAGAACTTTCCGGAACCTTCTAGACTCACCGACATTCTCCGCCACTCCTTCCAGAACTTTCTATAGCTTTATCGAACCTTCTAGAACTTACCGGAAAACTGTTCTTGAAATTTCTAGAGGACGAAACTTCCAGCCCTTATACCTTCAAAAGCACGCTCTTTAGGTAAAAACGGGAACCCTCATCCTGGAGGAGGGATAGAAATCTACCACACCATATAACTCCCTTGATCGTACCAGGACTCGTTTCTGAGTTTTTGCGGGCCGCACGTTTTTTTGGACTTTCTTTTATAATATTGATTACAAGGAGAGGATATTCTTATTGCTGGGGAGAAGCCGGTGGAAAGAGGGGAGGTAAGGAAGTGTCGACAATCCTTACCAAATACACTCAACTCGTTGACCAGAGAGGCACTATAAAGACACTATTACTATACAGTGATTCATGTCCAGGCCGAAATAAAAATAGAATAGTACTTGCCACCAGTATATTTCACATAATGCATGCCAAAACATTACCACCGTTCAACTAAAGTAACTAACCGGGACATACAAATATGCCCGTCGATTCTATGGATGTGGTTATAGAAGGTAGCACTTCTAAAAATATAATCTGGGCTCCATCACAGTGGTTTACAGTTTTCGAGCTTGCCAGGAAGTCCCATGCCTTACGAAGTAGAAGTTCTTTCCCACAAAGATTTTGTTGGATGGGGCGCTATATCTGAATTGTATTTCAGAGGAAATCTGACAGGAAAAATTTGTTGTATCCGAAAGGCTACATTTAAAAAATCTACTCCCATATAACAAACGTTAAATATTCAATAGATCCAAAAATACACGGTAAAGATATTTTGGTGTAAGGCACAAAAATAAAAGCAACCGAAAATCTTTACAAATCCCGCGTACCTATACCAAAGGCAAAGTACGATGATTCGGTTAAATTATTTCGCACTCATGTTATGCCTCAAATGTACTGGACCAAATTTACAGATCTCCCATATAACAATGAAAAGGAGACACTCTTGGAATCAGACATTGAAGATACCGATGCAAATGAATAATATTCAAACATTTTTAACATATGTAATGGGTTATTTTTTAGTTTAAGGCTTTGAAACATATTCTTTTATCATAATATTGTTACATTTTATAAAAATTAATATTAATAAATGCTGTGTTTCTTTTGATCTGTTAGTAATATATTCACCTTTGTTTTAATCTTATTAGAATAAATCTTTTTGCTTTACACAAAATAACTATAACCATGGTTCTTAAGATGTTTTCATCATACTGAGAATAAATTATTAGTGGCGTATCAGAAATTTAGCCTTAAAATGTTTTGAAAGTCATTTTGCGGAAACACCAGTAACTTAGAAATGAAAGTGTACAAATTATACAAATACATATATTGAAAAATAGAAAAAAAAATTATGATATTCTTACGCAATAGTGTTGGTTTTCAATAATAATAAAAAAAGTTATGCTCATTTTTCTTAAAAAAAACTTTAATTAGCTCTCACGTAAAATTCACTTAATGGCGCGCGCACCAGTCATTTATCCTTTTTACATTCGATATATTGATTTACCTAAAAAATGAGAAAAATTTCGATTCTGAATGTTGGTCTTTCACCAGGACGATATTGAAAGTATCTACCACGCTGGAAACTCTGGACTTTTTAACAATAACCTATGGTCATGTGAAACATAAATAACTTTTTAGGTAAGCGAAAGTCATTTCCATCATGAAACGATGAAATATCCATGTCAAAAATATCAAAAGATATTATATTGTTCATTCCATATTTTCTGGGAAAAAATGCTTAGACCTAATCCACAGTACTCTATGCAAAAGCCAAGGGTGTTAGGATGGCATATATACCTTGCTGGTGCCTGAGCAGGCTCTAGAGGGGTGGCCTGCCTCATTATCGGGGAAGCAGTTCGGTCGCTTGCAATCCCGGTATCACTTAGCGAGTTAGTCCTCGTATTCCATACTGTTGGGTTACTGCTGCATGTTGCCGCCGGAGTATAGCTGTCCACACTGATCCCACCTTCATCTATATAATAAATAATTAATGATAAGTAAGTATTGTTTATTAATCTATATTGCAAAGCATTGGACGACAGTGAACTGTATTGTCAATTTACGAGTCGAAAGGGTTAATCACATGAAAGAAAAAATATTTGGAGACTTCTCGGAAGCAAGTTACCTCCCGTTCTTACATCTACATTAGGGTGGTCCAAAATTTTTTTTTTATTATTTTTCATCTGACCGCTCCGTGAATTTGTTACATGTATTCATAGTAATAACATAGTAAAATTTCAGCGAGATGGCTCAAGTAAAAAGGGGTGCTCAATCGAGTGTTGTTTTTGAAATTTTTGTGTAAAATGCTTAATTTGTACTTTTTAATATATTATAATAAAACTAATATAAAACTTTTTTCCACTTAATTTTATTTGACTGTAACCAGGTTCAGCCTGTCAAGACCATCTTCAGGCTTATATAAACAAATATGGGAGAGGGTAAGAGGGGTGGTCTACAAGGATTTTATTCGAATATGTGGGTTTTCTTACAATTGTTACTAAGTGGTCTTTGGCTGTCTAATTTCTAATTATTTTGGTTTATTCCAGTAGGCATAATTACCTCGGGCTTGTAGCTTTACTTCAATATTGTTTGGGAAAAACCTTAAAAGTACTTTACTCCTGCTTCACTCCCAGTATTCGACGTGCAAGAAAAAAAGCGAGAGCCGAATACAACTCCAATATAAAAGAAAAATTTGATATTGACTCTCCATTAGTAATTCATTGGGACGGCAAACTGATGACCGATATAACTGGCAATAAGAAAGTAGAGCGCCTTCCGATTCTTGTCTCTGGTAATGGTTGTGAAAAACTATTAGGAGTACCTAAACTTACTGCAGGAACGGGGGAACAAATATCTGATGCTGTTTTTGACACAATGCAACAGTGGAATGTCACAAATAAAGTCCGGGCTATGAGTTTTGACACTACTGCTTCTAACACCGGTGCCAAAAAGGGAGCTTGCACTCTTTTAAAAGGAAAGACAGGATGTGATCTTTTGTGGCTTGCTTGTCGTCATCACATATTTGAAATAATGCTTTCAAAAATATTTACTCTTTGTTTTGGGCCATCAAGCTCTCCTCAAATCCCACTTTTCAAAAGATTCAGCGATATTTGGGAAACATTACCGAAGGAGGACTATGATTGTCTTGACCTCGATAAGAACGCAGAACAGTTCGCTGAAAATACTCTTGAGAGTCTTACAACCGCTCTATCTAGAGATAATCAAGTTCGTGATGATTACGAAGAGCTAATAAAGCTCACCATGATTGTTTTGAACAAACCTCCTACGAAGATACATTGGCGCGCTCCAGGTCCGATTCATCATGCTCGTTGGATGGCGAAATTGCTGTATGCTTTGAAGATTTTTCTCTTTAGAAATAATTTACAAGCATTTAAACTAACCAAGAGAGAAGAAAAACAAATTGTTCGATTTGTTAGTTTGGTGTGCTCATCTACACCAATGTTTGGATCGAAGCGCCTTTGGCAGCAGATGCGCCAGTAAATGACTTACTACTTTGGAAGAGCTTAAAATTGTACGAATCCATTGTATAGCAGCTAGGTATGTCTTAGAGCGTCACTTATGGTATTTGTCAGATGAACTACTTGCATTTGCCTTGTTTTCTGACAAGCTGTCTGATGCTGAGAAACAGGCCATTGTTCAAAAAATAAATTCTGATGTCGGTAATCGTTCAGTACGAGGTGACTCTGCTAAGCTTTCCTCAGAGGTTACATTAGATGCTTTTGCAACACAAAGAACGTTGAAAACACTCTTAGTTCTTGAAATCAAGGACTCTTTCTTGCAATTACCTCCTGAGACTTGGAATGACAATGTTGAGTACCTTCAAGGCAAAAGCTGCGTCACAAATTTGCGTGTTGTTAATGATACAGCGGAGAGAGGAGTTAAACTGTTTGAAGATTACAACACGTTACTCACTAAGACTGAGGAAGAAAAGCAATTTTTACTTCACATCGTTGAACAAAACAGAAAAATCGTTTCCACTGAAACATCCAAAAAGGAGTTAACAAACATAGTTTTGAAAGATTGCGACTAATATTATGTTAAGTATTACTTTGTTACAAAATTTTATTCATATTTAAATAATTTGTATACTTATTTGATTAAAATACTTGTAATATTAATAAACCTTAAATTACGTGTTTTATTTAAAATCCTGAAATTTTGTCAAAAACTTATAATTCGATGAGCACCCCCTTGTATATAAGATAAGGGGCTGAAATTTTTAACACATCATAGGAATGGTAGGTGTAACAAATTAAGGGTACGGCTACACCTATATTTGATTTTTTTTTTTACTATATAGGCCTGGACCACCTTAATCTACATATACCTTTTTATATATGATCATACATATCTGTAAAACACAAATTATTTACATACTTTTGTAATTTTTTTAAATTGTTATTCATGTTTCGGTGTACATGCTTTTATTTCCTTAAAATTATTTTTATTTTTCTTTTTTTATATATATTTCCTTCATGTTCACTAGCACTCTTTTGCACAAGCAACAGCTTGCATTAGGAAAGAATATATATAGCACAAAATTGTATATGTGTTATTAAATAAAGAGATAAATATTTTAATCTTTCATTTACTTCTCAATCTTTGGAAAAAACTGTAGATAACTTTGGTGTGTGTGAAATAAAAAAGCCATACTAAAATACATATGTATTTTAGAACTTCAGCATGAATCGACGGCGCATCCTCCTGATTCAAAACCAAGTGTGTAGGCTATTGCACTTTGGAAGCCCTCCAATATATATGAATGTGGATGAAGCAAGAGTTAAACAAATAATTACGTTAGTTTGTACCTACCTTTGGAGTTATATTTTTTTATGTATTCATAGTATGGACACCCGTGGGTTTCGGACAATACTTTTTCAATGGGATCTTCAAACTCTTTTCTGAAAATACAAACAAACACGATTAAGCAATGCATACTTTGCAGTGTTTGTAACTAAAATAGGAATGTAATATTTTTTTTATGTTAATTACTAGCAAAAAAAAAAAAACAAAAGAGTTTATTTTAAGAACAATAAATTAGGCCCAATTTATTAAACTAGAAACAGTGCAATATTTTTTTGAAGAGTGTATGACTATGGAACCATTTAGGGCTTACCTGAATTTGATTTCCTGCTTTACTGTTTGTGACAACAGTGAAAACTCTTTATAAAGTGAAGCTAACAACTTCAATTGAGATGTAGATATATGTATACCAATATCGTTTAATATGTTCATGTCAACAGCTGGGCCGGTAACAAAAGTTGTTCTATAGAACATCGCTGGGGCCAGTACAATTACGATGTCAATGCTGAAAACACAAGATTTTGGAAATTCAGAAGAATATTAAATTAAGAAAAAAGGTTTTAAATTATGTAAAATTAACTTCTTAAAGCTTTACGCTTCGATTGTGATATTAATTAGAGGTAGGCAGAGAAAACGCAATGCTAGTAGACACCTTTAGCACATGCTTCTAGTCAGTGGTGTGCATTGCTCTATGGCCAAAGATAGGCCGCAGATAGATGTGTAGTTTTTCAAGTTTGGGTATGAATTGTGCATTAAATATTTGAAAATGGATATTTTATTGTCATCTTCTGCTGATTGTAATAGACTGAATAAATAAGAATACAAGTTCCTTATCAAATTCATGAAAAAAAAAACATTTTTATCAGAAGTTTGTCGCCTTTTTAATTATCTTCTTATGGTTCATTTTTCTTAGGGTAGGCATAGAT
Organism: Halesus radiatus; assembly: GCA_022606495.2. Taxonomy (NCBI): domain Eukaryota; kingdom Metazoa; phylum Arthropoda; class Insecta; order Trichoptera; family Limnephilidae; genus Halesus; species Halesus radiatus. Next base: position 13,435 of record JAHDVE020003470.1, read on the forward strand.
ATTCAGTATTTATGGACTGCAAGCCACTGCATCTAGTACGTATGTATATACATTAACACGTTTCATGTACATATTTTAATCACTTGATCATGCAACCATATATTACACTCCTCTATTAATAAATGCACTTAAATAATAAACAGGTATGTATATTAAATCGATAACATACGGATCTATCAGCCGCGTTAGATAGTCAGGATCGAGTCCGTCAAACTCATCATCCATGTTATTCCAATCCAGAGCAGGGTTTTCACGCTTCGGTAGATCATATGCATCCTAAAAAAAGCGTTGTTTTAAGTTTAAAGTTACGTAGAATACATCTCAGTTGGGTATTTGAGTGATCGATAAATTATCAAATTTAAAGAGTACCTTTCTGAATGTGAGTTTGAGTTCCTCCCAATTACTGCTGCACAGATGTAGACTTCTGATGGTGATCTGAGCTTGTCTGTCTTCCAGTGGTCCGCCCGGCATTCCTAACCACCCGTCCCTAGCCGCGGTCTCATACAATTCACGTCTCTCAATGTGTCTAAAAATAAAGACAAAATAAATCTTTATATTATGCACATACTCGTATAATGGTGTGCTTTAATGGATTGGAATAATTGGAGTAAGAGGAATCAGACTGAGTTCAACATTTCTAAATGTTTCATTCTTTTTTTCACAATGGCATGTCATACTTAAATGTACTATGAATATTTGAAATTTAAAACGTGTCTACATTATAAAAGATCTTGGTATCGTGTTTGATGGTAGGTTGATATTTCATGCTCATATTGAAATGACCTGAACTCATCAGTAAGGAGTAGGGCTTGAGAGTGGGTCGGTGGTTTTGAGCTAACACTAGCTGAAGTATTCCCTCATGTGAGAGTTCAAAAGAAATTTTTGAGATTTCTCCACCTAAGGTAGTATGGGTACTACCTGTGGCTCTATCCTACCGACTTTATCTTAGATATGCTCGGAATGAACCATCTACGGATCAGAAGGGATGTAGTCATCGCCATACATTTCTTCAGACTGATTCGTGGATGGTTAAAAAACTCGGGTATCATGGATAGCATTAATTTCTATGTTCCCGATGGTTATCTCTGTCACCGACAGCATAGATTGTTTTATCTCCCGGCCTGCAGGGCCAACTTGCCAATGGTTATGCCGGTGGGGAGGGCAAGCTTGCTGTTAAATAGAATCACTTAGGATATCGACATATTTAGTATCAATGAAGCTGCGTTAAAACAGAACGCTTTATTGCTACTTGCATAATACCAGTATGTTTTATATGGAATTTATTGAAATTATAAATGTCTACCTTCTTTCCTTAATTTTTATAATTACGTTGGATGTTGTACATCCTGTCTTATTTAATAATGTAAATCTTTAAAAATGCCTTAAAATGTAAATTTTGTAAACTTTTTAAAGGAAAAAACTTAATTCAATTGAATTGAATTATGTATGTATAACATGAATCTTGCATTACATTTTATGGTGATATACACCTTTGAAACAATCAACATAATATACATATGTATGCTTATGCTATACTTTGTCACAATCTAGATAAGAATTTAAAAAGATTATTCACCTCGATATTGGATTTTCTGCTGTTGGTGCCAGCACAGTGGACACGATCTGAAGTAATAACAATAAAAAATCAGATTGTTATTTCAAGTCTTGCATTATGGCAGTGTAAAACAGTTAACATGTGGCAGGTTCAAATTACATACCTGAATAACTGCGGTATCCTGGCAGGTGGTGTCTTCCAAATTATCTCTGTCCCCTGGGAACATGATTCTCAACTGGTGGCTTTCAAAATACAATAGCGGAACATTTTGAACATTCCAGTACTCAGGACTAAAACCAAAAAGGAAAACATTATTTACATTAACTATAAGTAATACTGACTAACTACAGACCCTTGAGGATCAGTGCCAATTATGTTTAAGATTTATGACTATGATAATGCTGAAATACGTATTACGAAAATAGAATGATGTTTACGAAGTAATGCGAGCAATATTATATAATCTTACCTGGCCATTGTCGGTATTGTATTTCGGTTCACAGTGGGCAAGGCTTCGCAGTAAAGAGGTGAGTATGTTGGAGTGAGGGCAGTGAGGAAAGGTTGCAGACACGGGGCACTGAGGACTACATCCAGACAACCTAGGCTTAACTCAGCTTCGCACACATACTTGTCCTTCGGACACTACAGAAACAGATAGTAATAATAAATAATAGGTAGTTAATGTTACAAACATTTTCCAAATAGAAATTTAAGATCACTTCAATAAAAAAAATAGCATAACATATTAGCTAAATTATCAATTGATGACCTGCTAAACGGAGAGATTGCCCATCAATTAGGAGTGGCAAGTGTCAAATTAAGTGCTCAAGTCAGTGTATTTTCCCACCCTTACTAATGGGTATCAAATAGGTGATAAATGAGAGAACCCGTCCTAATCTTAATAGAAAAATTCCACAGGAGGTGCCTTAGATACATACTCAGGATGCCAGCAGAAAAGATATAAGAAAAATAGGTAAAAAATAATCCAATAAAACTTACAATAAGCGCTTTTGTTGACTTTTCTATCCCATCGTCCCAACGGCTGTATACACTTTGGCACCTTTACAAAACAAAAAACAATAATTAATATGATAACTTTACACACTAGATATTTAAATATAATAAATGTGATCATTTACCTCGCCAGAGTAAGGGTCATATAGAGGAACCCATTGTCCTCCTTGGACCTCTTGATTCCTCTTGTATCGACAATTTCAATATCTTTTTCTCTTTCTTGGATAACAATCCCAAGAAACTTGCCCAATTTCCATCGGCCAAGAGGATCTTCCCTAAAATATAAAAATATATTATTTTAAATAGCATATGTACACACATGATAAACTACATATTGATTTGTTTGAGAATTTGCCTTGAGAGGATCCACTTCCTAAAATTCGAACAAAATCGCGCACTCCTTATGCCGGTGGCGAAAAGGTTAAAATTCCCGCTTTACACCGCCCGCATGTTTCAATTTACGCAAAAAAACATCACCAAAATGAGTGTGTTTTATTTTATTTTGTAAAGCGCAGGCATAATTATTAAAAAGTTTTTCGGTCATATTCTAAAAAACTTAATTTGCCATAATGAACAATACGATAATATCGGAAAAAGGGTTTGTCAATAGGAAATTTTGCACTTTTTTTAAAGTCTGATACTTTATTGTTTTCTAGGCTTATAAAAATACCCAGTGAAATGAAAGACCAAGGTATGTTCTAATTGCAGTATTAAATTAAATCATCTATGATATTTCTAGGCCATCAAATTTTCTAAACCAAAACACCTGATTTTGCATTACTTCCCATCGCATCGCCTTAAGCAGAAAATTGACTAATGACCAAAAAAGATTTATATGACGTACATAATAATTTTTGCCAACATGGCTTAGTCTAGGGCCCTGAAAGCAAGATAAAGGTAAGAATAAATTGCCAGACAAGATTTTGCCAAAATGTCCTTGTTATTTCCCACCTGGTACTACAAAGTTATAATTTTTCTATACATAATGAATATGCAAAGCTTCAACATTGAAAGCACAATGAAAAAGATAGAAGATTTTGAAATATGGCTGTACAAGTGGTTGCTGAAGTTGCAAGAGTCATAAAAAACAGGGTCTAAGGAAATCCAACAAGGAGAGGGTGCTCCTGACAAATATTAAGAAAAAAAATGCTATGGTGCAAAAATTACATTCCTAAATTAATAATAAAAGGAGGATTGGAAGGTCGAAGATGAGTAGGACAAGTGATTTTCGTGACGAGAAACCAGCCTTCAAGGTGTGGAAGTACCCTTCCACCTGGCTGAGGATCAAGAGATATTTGGCAGGGTGGCAGCCAACATTCTTCAAGAATAGAGCACCTGGAGGAAAAAGAATACATAATTATGTGTGTTTTATCAATGAAAGGGTACCTTATGTAGTGATGGATGGTTCCTGTCACAATCTTAGATTTTAATTTGAAGTATTCCGGATGCACGTCGATACTTGTTGTTACGTCTTCAGCGTCAAATACGAGCTTCAAATCCCGCTGTTTAAGTTCCTCTGATTCCATTATCGTACCGTCTTCCATGCACATTATTGTTTGATCATATTCGTCTTCATCGGTTGAAGCATAAAGTTTGATGGTTATCTTGGACACGGTTACCTGAAGCCACTTTGTTAGTACAATTTCATCATTATTGGCAGCTGTAAAATTAAATAAATAAAACAGTAAATAATATTTTTTTTAACAAACAGTTTACATAAACATATTCTTTTTCTCATGTGTAATCATATTTACCTTTAGCACTTTCAGAATTATCTGTGACTCCGCTATCGCAACTAGGCAGTTCACTGTAATAAAATATAAAATTTTCATAATAAGCAAACACTTTGTGGATTGACATGATGAATTAAAATAAATACACTTTCTATGAATCCACTTTTATTTTGTATCTATGTCAACTAGTTTCGATTCAGCAGAATTGAAACTAGTTGACATATAGATTCAGCAGAATTGAAACTAGTTGACATATATACAAAATAAAAGTGGATTCATACAAAGTGTATTTCTTTTAATTCAATAAAATATAAGCTGATTTAGTTCAAATGAATTTTAAAATATACTTAGTATTCACCACTTTATAAATTCAATTTTTAATTATTAATTATTTTTATTGAGATTTAAAAACCTTATTTTAATATTTAATCATCGTAGAAAATAATATTAACCTAAATGAAACATGAAAACGGAAAAAACGACAGAAAATAAAAAGATTTCAGCCGCATCTGGGACTCGAACCCAGGACCTCTGCCTATCCGGGGCAACCGCTTAACCAACTTAGCTAATGAGACCAGTTCAATATTATAATCTGCATATCCTGGCCATAACTGAAAGTTGGCATGAAAACGGTGACTCTTTTTCAATAAAGAGACTCCGAGCTTTAGGATATGTGGTGCTAGAAGAAGCCCGACCTAAATTAACGATTTCTCAGAATGACAACATCTCTAGCTTAAATCACGGGGGTATCGCGATTATAGCTCGCCAATGCCTGCGTTTGACAAAAGTGTCTATTGGTGCGTACCTAACTTTTGAATATTTGGGATGCAGTTTCTTCTGCAAGGGCGTCATTCATTTTATGTACCCTATACCGGCCTGATCACAACAAATCACTGCTGACTTTTTTATAGAACTGAGACAGCTGTTTCGGCGTTTAAGGCCATTTTCAAGTCGTCGCAATGTAGATTAACCACAGTTTGAAAATGGCCTTAAACGCCGAAACAGCTGTCACAATAATAACAACTAAAAATACTTGCAGAACTTAATAATAAGATTATTAAATTTGATTTACATTAAATTTTTAAATAAACTACGCGTTTTGTCAGATATAACTCTTGCCATCGAGTCGGGTAAGCTGGCACTTCTTTCAGTCTTAGACATGAGTGCCGCTTTTGATACGATTTTCTTATCACACGTTTAGATGAATCCTTTTGTTTAAACTGTGGCATGAAGATTTGACCGACATCGTATTTAACCAATCTTTTACAAGCAGTGAAGATGGGGCAAAATCAATCAAAATATGCAATACTTTCATCTGTAGTACCCCAGGGGTCCGTTCTGGGCCCACTGCTCTTCATCCTTTTCACAAATGATGTAGCAAAAATAATCCAATCGTTTGGTCTTCAATCCCACTGCTATGCTGACGACCAGCAAGTTTATTTTTACTGCTTACCAGAAGAAATAGACAGACTAAAAACTCGCATAGCTGAGATAGCTGAGTGTCTAGAAGCAATTACTCACTGGATGACCTCAAATAGATTGAAGCTGAATCCGTCAAAGACTGAGTTTCTCTGAACCGCCACAAGCAGACGTGAGCATATCATTGATAACTCCCCAATAAATATTTCAGGAAGTGACATTACTCCGAAGATGTGTATTAAATTACTCTGTGGCAATCTGGATGCAGACTTTTCCCTTAAAAGTCAAGTAAACAGAACTGTAAGTACAGGGTTCTTTCAATTGAGGCAAATCAAAGCAGTACGGAGAAACCTGCCAACAGAGGCAACTAAACTGCTTGTCAATTCGTACGTTGTGTCACGTCTAGATTACTGCAAAGGAATATATGCAAGTCTCCCCAAATACCAAATTAACAAATTGCAATCAGTATTCAACGCTGCAGCAAGACTCATCACAGGCCTATCTAAATATTCTCACATTTCAGAGCATCTCAAAAATCTCCACTGGCTCAAATGTCCAGAAAGAATCCAGCTCTGCTGGATGGTATTTAAGTCCCTTAACGCAATGGTTCCGGCTTACTTATCAGAACTGTGTATTCCTGAAAATACCAATTCACGGCCGTCCACCCTTAGGTCAGCAGCGTCATCAGCTATCGGGAGGTTGAATGAACCAAAGCGCACACCTAATACTAAGTTCGGTGATCGTGCTATTGGAGTATCAGGACCTAAAGCCTGGAATGAACTGCCGCACAACCTAATAATTATCAAAGACTCGACAGAATTCAGAACTAAACTTAAAACTCATCTTTTCAGACAATCGTATCCATAAATTGAAGAAATGCACCGGTAAATTGCTTAGCTAGGTTAGCCGGTTAGTGCTTACCTAAAGTTATTAAATAGAAAAGGTTTAACACATCGGTGAGCAAATGTGGCCACAGCCCGTAACACTGTAAATAACTAAAAGTGTAAAAATAAATAAAAAATGGTAATATCTATTAAAAGCTTCTTATGCTTTTTAAGGTCATTTTATAAATATTTTACAGTTCTAAAATTATAAATACCAACGCTTCTTGTGCCACCAATCTTCTAATAAATGTAACATCAATAGAAAAGGAGGATAAAATAGCAACTGTAAAACTATCATCTCTATACTTAAATTTTCTAATAAAACTGTGTTGATCTGAAGCGACCTGCCAGGTAAGTATGTTTTTCTGTATCTGTTTGTACATAATTAGATAAAGAATAAGAAGTAATATTTGTACAGCGCCCTTGAGGTGATTTTTTATAAAAACGGTGCTACACAAATCATCCAATTATTATTATTATTATTACTTTATAAATTATACATTGATATCTAAATGTTTCGAAAGCAATGCTTTCATCATCAGGAATATATAAATTTAGTTTAACGCAAGTCTAAATATAAACAGGAAAAGTACAATTAAACGAAAGAGGTAAGTTTTTTGTTGTTGTTGTTGTTATTTTATGGCTTTCACCCATTAAGGGAGATATTGGCCATGTTTATTTAATCAGTTCTATCTTAATAGTACAGGTTGTTCTTAAAATTAATGACTTTTTCACAGGATATATATAATATTTGGGAAAATACGTTAGTGTAAATTTATGTGTTTTTAATCCCCAATGACTTAAATTTTAATGCCATTTTTTTTAAATATATTCTGCTAATAAATTGTTAATTTTGGGGGAGTTGAGACATAGAAGGCAGGGAATACTGGTAGGGAGATCAATTTTAAGTTTTACCAATTCATACATAAATTTTGGAAATGGGTCATTGATACGACACTCAAAGAAATTATGTTCCAGAGTATCCTCTGACCCACAACAATCACAGTAAGGCGAGCTGACTATGTGGAACCTGGCGAGATGACTAAAATAAAAAGTGTAACCTAATCTCATTCGAGTTTACGAGTCTCACAACTCCTTTTCCAAAAGTCATTGCACCTGCAGTTGTTGATATAAATTTACGAATGACTTTATTTGTTGAATCTGTAGAATTAAAACAATTAGGTGAACAAATTTTTCCCAAACATATAAACAATTTCAATGAACTTAATACTATATTACTATATTAATACTGTATTAGAAACTGTTGTCCATTTACTACGTAGCATTGATCACTTATTAGCTGATAATGCCAAAAAGCAACAAAAAAATCAATTTTTAATAGAACAATTAGAATTATTAAATCGTAAATCAGGAGCTTTAAGATATTCACCACGTTTTGTAATTTTCAGTAGCATTTTGCACTCCATTCATATAAATTCTTACGAGGTTCAGATCATTTAACGTACCCTCGCCCTAGAACTTTAAGAAGAGTTTGCTTCAATTTTCAAACGAACAGAGTGATAGTAATTTTCTGTCATATATTAAACATAAATTTAATTTATTAACCGAAAGAGATTTGAATGTAACATTGCTGATAGATGAAATTCATATAAAGCCATACTTAGATTACAACGGAGGCAGCATTTTGGGAATAGCTTACAATAGTGAAAACGCAGCATCTACAGCCCATGTCTTTATGATCCAAAGTTTACTCTCTCGTTATAAAGAAGTTGTCCACATACTCCCCGTTAAAACTACGAATGCAGATCAATTGTTTACTATTATTAAAAAAATTATAATGGGTCTTCAAAAGATAGGATTTAATGTTTTGTGTGTGGTTAGTGATAATAATTCTATTAATAGAATAGCTATGATGTCTTTCAGCTCTCCTCCCCAATTGAAAACTGTTTACTGCCATCCATCTAATGAAAGCTTACCTTTATTTTATATTTTAGATTCTGTCCACATATTCAAATATATTAGAAATAATTGGATTAATCAGAAAAGCGCTCATCAAGTATTATTGTTTCCAGACTTCCATGATCATATGGCTGAATCGGTAGCTGCGTTTTCTTCCATAAAACGACTTCACGAATTAGAATGTAAAAATTTAGTCAAGTATGCTTAATGATTAACACTCAAATCTCTTTTCCCAAGTTTTTTTGAAAGACAAAATGTGAAGCCTGTTCAAAATGTATTTAATGAATTTGTCCAACAGGCATTGATGATTCTAGGTGAGCAACGTAATATTCCACATTTTGCAACAACTGCTGATTTCGTATATTTAATTCAATGTGGTGGAATATCGTCAATGTTAAAACTCCATTTAAGGGAATAAGATTTCGAAATCCCCTTCAGAAACCACTTTCTATTATTCCTGGTGAAGAAAACGTAGTATTTTTGTAAAAAATTATTAAATGGTTAGATTCATGGAAACCTTCAAACAATAATTTCGATTCATTGACTAGGGAAACTCACTTGGCTATCACACATTCAACTCGTGATCTTTTAGAAATGGCTGAATATTGTATAAATAGTTTAAATTTTAAATACTTTCTTCCGGGCAAAATTCAAACAGATGCATTAAAAGCTAGATTTGGAAAGTACAGAACTATGGCAGGTTCACAATATTTAATATCAATCAGACAAATATTTGAAGTTGAGTCAAAGATAAGGATACAAGATCTATTACCCTTAACATTATCTTTGTCTGCATATGGCCGTATATAGATTGATATTGTTGATTGTGAAGCTGAACCTCAGGTCTGTACCAGTTCAAAGATACAATTAAATTTCTCCTTTTCTGGATTATATAAAACATTTACTGAGAAAGATTTCCAGCAAGCAGAAGCCAGTCTCCCTATTCTTACATATCTCGCAGGTTATTGTGCCCGAACCGTTTAAAAAAAACTTAAATGTACAACATGTTCCAATTCCATCACTATAGATAAAATGTTAGACGCAGATTGTAGTTACTCATTAATAAGGAATATGGATTGTGGTGGTTTATTATGTCCTCACCCTGACATTGTCAATGCCATCATTCATAACTATGTCACCGTTCAAAAGCTTCTATCACCCAAACTAGAAAAAATATTTTTAGATTATTTAGCGTGAATTAGTCTTACAGTTAACGATTGATGCTATCAATGAGAGGGATTTTTAACAGACCTAAATTGCCCTTTTGGACATTGATCAAATACCATTTTGAAACATTTAATTAGATCATCTACAAATTCATTGTTAAATAATTACATTAAAAAAAGAAATGACTGCATTAAAAAAGTTGTAAATAAATGCAAAGTCTACACAGTAAAAATAAATATTCTTGACTGATTGCAATAATTATATGGTGTACACATGGAAAGGACTTTCAATAGGACATTCCAAAAAATCATAACATTATTTCTATACTATTTATATATATACTACTTATTTTATTTTCAGAAACTTCCGCACCCCGCACTACCTTGCAAGCCTCCAGCATCTGCTCTACATTTGCCTGCAGTAATATCCAGCAACTTCACAACATCATATTCCAATGTCATTTTAATAATTTCATTAATAAATGTAATAACTAACAAACATAATATGTCTTATAATATTTCATAATAAAGAGAAAATGTCGCGCCGCAGTTTTACCATGTTTTTTTTTTGCTGACAATACGACAGCTTCTGTCATGGCTTTATAAGTACCTATGTGCTCTGTACTTACACAATGTTACATTTAACAAAGTAAATATGATTTTAAGCTAAGAAATAATCTTTTATTTTTTACACGTGAATACAATTTTCCCAACTGCACATTAATATTTTTTCCACTTCGGTCCGGTATTTACTTATAATTATATAGTGATACAATATTATTTCCCTTAAAATTAGTGACTCCTATTTTTTACCATAATTGCCAAGAAATTACATTATTTAATCCATACTCATCAGTCTTTAGTGGCGGCTTTGGTAGCAGGGGATACATTAGTACAGAAGTTACGCCAGCTGTTTTTTTTTTTTAAACGAAATGTACGTTTAGCCACAGCTTGGGCATTCTTTGCTGTTAAGTAATTTTCCATCGTCATCTGCTGGCAGTATGTCTTATTTGCCGCTTTTCTTCCCTTTAACACATAAAGGCATTCCTCATCCCAGCAAGGGGGAGGGTAAGCCTTCGTGCCTACAGGAGATGATTTAGGTATAGGCTTTTAAGTGGATTTAAGAATGGACTCAGACCAAGATTTATGTAGGAAGAGAGAGGGTTAGATCCTAAATAGATTCTCAGAAATGGAACCAGTTGACTTTCTTTATAATGAATTTTGACTTACTTTTAAGGGGATTAGTATCTAACCGTTGAGTCAAATACAGAATGATGGGATAGTGGTCACTGCCGCAGGGGTCTGAGGTTGTTCGGAGAGATACATGGGTAATATATATAATATATTAGAATAAAGGATAATCATCACATCTCATGAACTTACTTGCTGCGTGAAGATGAACTTCTATCGAGTCTTGCTGAATTCAATGCAGGACGCTTTCCTTTGATTAATTTACCGTTCGGGGATATCATGCTCATGTATTGGATATTTTCCACAATTGCACTGCTTAGCTCTTGAACTCCGTGACCAATTGCAATTATGGTACATATCTAAAAAAGTTATTACATCAGAAATTAATATTATAATTAAAGTATGATTCATTCAAAAGCCTTAAAACAAGAATTTGAAAAGAAGGGACTGCCTGTCATTTCATTATTATGTATTAGAAAATCATACTTGTTTTCTGTTGAGTGATATTCGCAAATTTCCAGTGTCTGTGTGTAGGAATACATTCAGGGAAGCTATACCAGACGGAGGTCGAATTGGCACCTGAAACAAATATGTACATAAATTGATTTAAAATCATACCACCAGCCTCGTGAATCAAGAAATTATTTTTTAAGATGAAACAGTTCTCTTTAAGAATCTCAATATGGAGAGTGATGGTTTCTATGAAGGGGTTATACTTACTTTGACTTTCTTTGGTGAGGGTTTGCCAGGCGGCTTGCCAGGGGGTTTCCCAGGAGGGCTGTCATCAGGTTTGTCAGCTGGTTTATCAGGCGGCGTTGATGCTTTCGCTTTACTGTGGAATATTTATATTTATGTTTCAGTACAGATAACAAGAAAAAATGACAAAATATTAAATCATCTATTGTTATAAATAAAAAAAGTTCAATACTTTTTTTTCTTGTCTTTCTTCTTTTGCGATTTAGTTCTGGGTTCTTCTGGAGGTGGCTAAAAATAAAAATAATCATTTTTTTATTATCCTTCATACATAAGAAATTCAAAATTATAACAACTTTAATATGTAAGGGTTTGACATATTCACACTTGTGTGTATTAATTTAAAACTTACTTCTGGCCCATCTTGGAATGTTACTGTTCGGGACGGATTGTGCAAACTGGCGCTGATGTCTTTTTTCTTCATTATGAGACTCAATATGACCATGGTGGAGGTAGGCTTCAAAACCCATTCGTGAGCATATGTACCCAAATGATTTCTTGAGAGAGTGTGCACACTATAATCCTTTGCTTGCAAATTCCATGGATAAGACCGTGATCCTATGAAAATATTTTTTTTAAGTATTGCACCATATTTTTGGTGCTATGCAAGTTCAAAATTTTAATATTATCGAAACAACTCCACTATAATGTACATAGGAGTAATAAATCTATTATTAATCCTACCTGTGGTCCATATACTTTCTGGTAAAGCCGTTGGAAACCCATGCGCGGTGTAAGGCAGAATTTGTTTTCGCAAAAGCGTACTTTTGAAAAAGATATTTGGAATGCTATAAAAATACAACAATAATAATTATTTAGTGTCATATTGCAAATCAGAAAAAATAACAAATCTACTATGTTAACAAACTAATGATAAAGGCATTCCGCTGATAGCTTTGTTGCAACTTCTTATTCTCTCTCTCATAAATAATGCACGCAACAGGAAATGGGGTTACAACGGAGCTCTCAGTGACAGTACCATAATTCTGTATAAAATATTAATACTAACTTTAGGACCAAGATACTTTCCATCCCAGAGTAAGTGTCATGACCTACACCACGGACCATAGCCTCCTCAACAGTTTGGCAGTTGATGGCAGACAGAGATCTCGTAGGCATGAACACCGACACATTTTCGAAGTTGAAATAAACCGGGATGTGTCCATATGCGAAGATCTTGCAAACTAGATAATCACCCCAGGAATCACTTTCATACTCTTTCTTTTCCTGAATAAAGATAAAGGAAACACAATAAACGGGGGTACAAAATTGCAAAGGTTTATACTGTGTCTTTACAGATGAACCCAAAATGAAAATAAACCTTTAGAACTTCTTAGAAACAATATTGTATAATATGTAAGGTTTATTGTCAAGGAAAAAATCATAACTCAGTATATTACAATATACATACATGGGATATAATTTGAGCTCTTAAGGCAAAGAAAAAAATCACTTACGACAGCTGGAATTGGATTTGTCACATCTCGAGAAGAAGATGGTGCACTACTTGCTGCGTGGACATAGTCCTTCTCTCGATCGGAATGTGATTGCGGACTAGACTGTTTGTGATACGAGCCTTTACTACTAGACTTTCCAAATTTCTGGAACATATTGAACACAAAGTTAGTTGAATTACAAAAATATAACATACTAAATAAAGCGTTGCAATTTAAAAAATAATTAAAAAAAACTGTAATATACCACCATTTCTTCCAGAGATCTTTTAGGTGTCTTTTCCATAGGGGCTGGGAATGAATCTGAAAAAATGTAAATATTATTATTGATCTAACTTGTTCCATTACCACAGGTTACAATTTTACGATTATATTTCACCCTTAAATTTAAAAAATAGAATTTGTAAAAGAAAAGTATGTATATTAAGATTTATGTACCTTCTGGCGAGTAAACAAATTCGTCCAGATTTTCAGGAGAATATCGGTAGGTCAGCCATTCGCAAAATAAGGGATCCAGAACAAAGGTGAATGGATCCACATTAATGGACAGGAAAGGATGGAAAAGACTGCCATCGGACATCTGCAGGACACCTCTGAAGAATGGCAGACTGAAAAATGACAAGTACATATTATGAACATTAGAATATATAAAAAAAAAACATGTACTTAATTTATTTATGATTATTATACTTATTTTACATAGCCCTTGGGTATTGATTGTAAGTCCCCTTTTCAGGCATTCACTATTTCACTATTTTTTCACAACCGATTTTTTTTTTAAATGATCTGATTTGCAACCGAACTCAAAATTAAGGGTTTTGAAAAAAACGTTTTCACTAAAGATGTTTTCACTGTACGGAATTTGTACAGAACACATACAAATACTGTATTTCGAAGGAGAACAGGACTTTTGTAGAGATATAGAATATGTCAATGAAAGTCAAATAACTTTTTCACAATGCTCGTTTATTAAAATAGCTTCTCTATTTATACGATTTTACTCAATGAAACAAGTGACGTATGTTCACAGTGATTGACGTCATTGAGATTGGTAGAAACAAGTCAATTATGACATCTTTAATAATTTAGTTGACGTTACTGGTGTATGTCCCAGAAATAGTGACGGCAACAACTGCCATTAACGTCATTAAATGCGTCATCTGAATAAGGAACTCCAGTCCATTTTTTATTTTATTTTTTTATTAATGTTGATATTCGTTCCTTAAGTGTGACACTTGGGGGTCTTTCACTGACTGTACTAGCCTTTTCCAGGCTCCCCCCATGTGGAGCGTCATTAACGGTATAAAATGCCACTCGATGCATTGATTTCCTATAGCATCAAACATTCTGGCATCCTGGCGGGGTCATTCGTTTTATGGCCATGATGGCCGAATCGCGGTCAGCAAAGCAGCTAGTTCTAAGTGAATGGCATGGGTCAAGAGGCAAGTGAAGGTGTCTGTCAACTGTGATTGCCGTAGGTCTAAAGTACTGAAGCCTGCAGTGTGTGAAGGGGTGGATGTGATGCATCAGTCGACGTGGTGGTAATGCCCTTCATTATAGAGGAATTGCTTCTTCGTATGCGGCAGGTGGGGCAGGCGTGCGCTATCTTCCAGCTTGTGGTGCGCAGATCGTTTTATTCCACCGTTTTCTCTGTACTAGTCCGAATTCAGATGGTAGTGGCGGATCAGGAGCTGGGTGTAGAGCCGGAAGGCGTTCATGTTGATATTGAAGGTGTCCTCCTGAGACCTTTTGTTGTCCATGTGGCTTGCATAAAAGCAGAAGAGGTGTGTGGATCGGTACGTAGCCAGCACAACACGATTGCGGAGTATATCTAAAAGCAGGTGCGAGATATGAGGGCCTGGCTGTCCTTGTAGATGATCTGGGTGAGTCTTTCCACGATGAATGCAGCTTGTAACTCAAGCCGGGGAATAGAGAGGGACTTCGGTGACGCCACGTTGTATTTACTGGCCAAGAATGTCACTCGTATGGTCCCATTTACCTCCTCGAGGTAGGCGATGGCACAACAAGCTTGCTCTGACGCGTCGCAAAAGAGATGTAGGTTTACGCTGCTCTGCTTGCTGTAGAGACACCATCTCGGAACTGAAATACTGTGTGCATTCAGCAGGCTCAGCCAACCGGTCCACCTCTGGGTATGTTCAAGAGCAATGGGGTCGTCTCAGTCGATACACGAATCCCACTCGGGCTGTAGCAGTATCTCCAACCGAATAGTAAGGCGGGCAACAAAGCCTACATGGTCTAAGATTTTCATCGTTAATGATAGCAGCTGTCTCTTCGTGGGTCGCGTGGCCACTTCTGGAGTGACTCTTGAAATGAGTACATAAAAGTTTTAAAGGGCTAAATTTATAACACTCGTATATTATACCTTATTTGATGTAAGCTGTTGGTTTCCCAAATAAGCTCAGGAAAATGAAATGAAATGAAGTGGTCGGTAGACTGCATACTAGTCAAAGTACTCACTCCATTTCCGTACCCCCGCTGCTGATCCGCACTGTGGTGCTGGCCCAGTCTTCTGTGGGAACAATGGCTATAGGCACCGCCGGGTTGCTAGATGCCCAGCTCGTCAGGTAGAATCCTCCTTTCGCGAGGAGGGTTCTCACGCCGTGAATGAGTGCAGCAACCTCATTGGGAGTATCCACTATGTGCAAGTAGTCGTCCATTTATAATGGCCGGTGGCCGGATTCTCGTACTCATATTTCCCTTCATTCTTGTCTCGAACGAAATGGGCGCTGCTCGGTAAACAAGTGGCTCCGAACATCATGGATGACATCTGGTAAGTGTCTGGTTTGTATTAATGATGATGTAGTCGATGTCACTGCTATTCGATCCTCTTATGGTTAGCTTGACTTGGCGAGAGAGTGTGTCGAAACTGCACTTCCCTTTGACGCCATGAATTCATGTGCTGCGAATTGGATCGCTTGCCCTCAAGCAGAATCAGCAGATCGGGTCCCGTCGTTAGGTGATACAACAAGGTTCTTAGGAAGCAAATGGGCTGCGTTAGACACCACACGGATCTTGCCTGGCATATTGGGCAGATATCATCGGGGACCAACGATTTCGACACCTCTCTTTCTGTGTTGGTGTATGGTATATCTGTACCAGTGGTGCAGGACTTGTTGGTGTGACTGCACTGGTATAGGGCATCTTTGGTTGCGCCAAGGTGGTACAGGGCTGATTGACCTTTGCTGCGTCGGTATGGGACATCTCTGTGCTGGTGGTACAGGGCTAATTGGCCTTTGCTGCACCGGTATGGGGCATCTCTGTGCTGGTGATGCAGGGCTGGATGGCCTTTGGTTCACCGGTATGGAGCATCTCTGGTCGCGCCAAGGTGGTGCAGAGCGTGATGACCTTGTCTGCACGGTAGATGGGCAAGCCTGATCATGCCAGGGCGCTGGTGAAGCAGGGCCCGCTGGCTGTTGCTTCTCTGTAGTTGGGCACCCCATGTCGCGCCTGGATGCCGGTGGGACAGGGCCTGCTGGCTGTTGCTGCTCCGTGGTTGGGCAGGCCTGGTCGTGCCAAGGTGCCAGTGGTGCAGGAGCTTCTGGCCGCGTCGCAGTGATATCGTCGATGAGTGTCGCCAATGAGTCTTTGTCGAGGAGCGCAAACACTGATTCTTGCCTCCTTGATGCACCCACACTTGAGTGTGCCGTCTATCTCATCGGCTGTAGGGGGCGGCAGAAACAGTGGTGAAAAGGCGTGACTGGAAGGGGATGGCTGTGGTCCGTTACGAGCAAACTTCATTCCTCTAGGATGCAATGCTTGGGGCTGGAGCTCTGGGTACTGTTACAGAGTATGAGTGCAGCCGACATTTGAGAAGGGCTACACTTCAGGCGCAGGGCGTGCATTCGTGGCGCACATTGGCAGCACGTGAGTCGGCACGCAAGACTGCTGTATATGCCGGATATGCATTTGAAACATACCCGGGTGCTGCGGATGGCGCAGTGTCCTCGGGAGTGCGGTCTGCATTCGAGGCAAGCTGTGGTCTTGATTTCGTATGGGCTCGGGTTGCAGCATATTCGGGGATGGCATTCAAGGCCAAACCAGTTGCTGCAAACTCGTGAGAAGACTGGCTGGTTGTCACGTGGTCTCGGTTTGCTGCATATCCGGGGCCGGCATTCAAGGTTGGGCCGGTCGCTGCAAACTCGAGGGTACGCTGGGTGGCTGTAGTATGGGCTCAAGTTGCTGTATATCCAGGACCGGCACTCAAGGTCGGGCCGGTCGTTGCTCTTACAGCGGTGTACTTTGCGTACTGCTCCTCTCGAGTACGCATTTTCCAGCGTAATATTAAGATAGCGTCTTTAGTTGGCACGGATCGTATGTCATCCATCCTTTCCGTTGGAATCTTGAAGGGCCTTAGCAATGGGTAGTGGGCCAACATGGGCTGAAACGGGACCCCGGGCCGTGGCTGACCGATCCTCGGAGCTCGAGGGAAGCGGGCTCGTTTGATGAGGCGCATCTCGGCTTAAACATCGCTTTGAGAGCTAGAGTTTGGTGTGCTCGGGGCTCAGTAGGTTTGCGGGAACATTGGTTTGCTGTTTTAGCGATCGCATCTCGATTGAAAGCGTGATGTATTTACCCAGCTCGAGGACCAATTTGTACGGAACACATACAAATACTGTATTTCGAAGGAGAACACCGGTACACATCGACACTTTAATTTGTCAGCAGGACTTTTGTAGAGATATAGAATATAGGCCAATGAAAGTAACTTTTTCACAATGCTCGTTTATTAACACTTTACCGACCGCACGATTTCGCCTAAAACTTATGCCAATATGTATCAATACGAGTAAAACTAATAATTTTTTTTTGAGTGATAAGATGCAAAGCATTCACCTATATGCATTGGAACTTTGCACGCTTTACACATATATATAGTCTCTTCGCAAATTTTGTGTGCCGTGCAAACATTGCATTTCCTTCTCATGCGCTTGTTTGTCGGGCATATCCTAACTATCTGGTGTTGCTTTATACTTCCCGAAAGCCTTTGACATGAAGTTGACGTTAAAGGCTGCGACCGACGATATAGAAGGTGACAAAGAAGAAGTTGAGGGCACCAAATAAGATGTTGAAGGTGTCAAAGAAGATGTAGAGGGAGGTTGCATTTCCGCATCATCTGTTTCTGATTGCTCTCGGTCCTCTATCCAGAACTTTGCAACCGTTAGCAAAAAATCGCCAAATTTCATTTTCCCGATTGGATTCGCAACCTTATATACTTTAAACGCATTGAATAGACCACAATTAAATAGATACAACGTAGCCTTTTTTGTCCATTTTTTGGTTTTCCTATACATTGGATAGTACGATAAATATTGATCCGCGCGATTCACTCCCTTCATATTCTTATTGTAATTGATAATACATGTTCGTTTTTTCAATCAATCCTTTCAGTATTCACTATGTCGGAATTATGTATAGATGATATCATTCGGACATCCCTGCTGTTTATTGTTGTCCAAATTTGTAACATAATTTCCCCACTTCGCTTGTATTTTATTTCAAAAATTCGCAATTTACCTTTTTTCAAAGAATCGGATAAGCCACGGTTCTTCCTTATAGTCCCACAGAGTCTGACTTTTTTCAAAAAAAGATTTTTAGCAATTTCTACACTATTGTTAAAGTTGTCCATATATAAATGATGCCAAATTCCAAACCTATCTGACATCGGGAAGTTTATTGTCTCTTGCTTGATATGTATCCTGAAATGGATTCGGATACCATCCGGATCAGGATACCATATTTGAAAATTTTGATTATGATTTTTAAAATATGATTTTTCTCAATGAAACAAGTGACGTATGTTCTCAGTGAATGACGTCATTGAGATTGGTAGAAACACGTCAATTATGACGTCTTTAATAGTTTACGTCACTGGTGTATGTCCCAGAAATAGTGACGGCAACAACTGCCATTGACGTCATTAAATGCGTCATCTGAATTGCAGAAATACGTCACCTTGATGCGATGACGCACTTTTAGCATATGATTACATAAGAGAATTTCTGCCATTTCCTAAATACGTGTTATGATTTGGACATCATAGAATTATTATTATTAAAGAAGGATAAAAACCTTTCGTTTTCTGGAACAAGTTCTTTATTATTGTCAGCATTATTTCCAGGATTATTTCCAGGATTATTTTCAGGATTATTTTCAGAATTATTCTCTGGATTACTCTCTCGATTATTTTCAGGATTATTTGCTGGATGTTCCGAGGCGGAAAATACCCACACAGTTTGTGCGTCATCATATGGTGGGGCTAAAATCAGTAAAAACTATTTAGAATCATGTAAGAAAGCAAAAATAATACATATATCCCAAAAAAAAATTATTTTTTAAACATTAATATACGAAAATACCATACTACGAGGTGTGTTCAAAAGAAAAGGTGAATTTCGAATATCTTCAAAAAGTATTTATTTATTCATCAATATCCATTTTCTCCCCTTCAAAGGAATCCTCCTCAGATATAATGCACTTATGCCAGCGCTTCTTCCAATCCTTGAAGCACTTCTGGAATGCGCTTTTCGGTATGGCCATCAGCTCGTTCTTCGATTCTGACTTTATCTCATGAATTGTGGCAAAACGCTTTCCTTTCATTGGTCTCTTCAGTTTCAGGAATAGGAAAAAGTCGCGGGGAGCCAAATCTATTAAATACGGTGGTTGAGGCATGATTACGGTGTTGTTTTTGGCCAAATAATCACGAACAAGCATTGATGTGTGAGCTGGTGCATTATCGTGATGCAAAATCCATGATTTGTTTTCCCACAATTCCGATTGTTTGAGACGTATTGCTTCAAGCGAACGCTGCATAACTTTCTTGTAGTATTCCTTATTAACCATACGACCTGTTGGCAAGAACTCATGATGCACCACTCCATTGTAATCG
Organism: Halesus radiatus; assembly: GCA_022606495.2. Taxonomy (NCBI): domain Eukaryota; kingdom Metazoa; phylum Arthropoda; class Insecta; order Trichoptera; family Limnephilidae; genus Halesus; species Halesus radiatus. The sequence continues at coordinate 33,431 of JAHDVE020003470.1, forward strand.
AAGAAAACAGTAAGCAAAACCTTCACATTTGATCGAACTTGGCGTGCTTTTTTCGGTCTTGGCTCTTCTGGCCGCTTCCATTGGGATGATTGGGCCTTGGTTTCGACGTCATAACCATATACCCAAGTTTCATCACCAGTTATGATCCTTTTGAGCAAATCTGGATCGTCGTTAACGTCATTCAACAACTCTTGAGCGATACTAATGCGACGTTGCTTTTGCTCAAAATTTAGCAATTTCGGAACAAACTTCACTGCCACACGTTTCATGCCCAAAACATCTGAGAAAATTGCATGGCATGAGCCGATTGATATGCCAACATCCTCTGCAACTTCCCTAATAGTGATTCGACGATTTTCCAAAATCATTTTCTTCACTGTTTCGATGTTTTCTTCGTTTTTTGACGTGGTTGCAACTCCAGGATGCTCATCGTCATTAACATCTTCTCGGCCTTCTATAAAGCGCTTGTACCACTTACAAACACTTTTTTGAGACAAAGTAGACTCGCCGAATGCCACAGTCAACATTTTAAGTGCGTTGGAGCACTTTATTCCATTTTTAACGCAAAATTTAATACATACGAGTATTCTTTGATCCATTTTTTTCCAAAGTAAAAAATCGAAGAACACACAAAAACATGACTAACCTTTCCAGCTGTCAAAAACAAACCACTAATCCAAAATGGCTGATATTGCTAACATATGATAAACATATGTGTACCAACTTAACAACAACAACAAAAATTCGATAATCGAATGTACACAGCCCGCGAAAATTCAAGTCACCTTTTCTTTTGAACACACCTCGTATTTGTTAAATTTGACAAGTTATATGGTAATCAATATGATAAGTTTGGTAGGTATAACAAACAATTATATACCTTAAACCTATATTAAAAAAATAAATAAAGTCAGAAAAAAACATGAATTTAGGAGTTTAACCATGTGCACATTTTGATTTAATTGCTATTGTGCAGCAGGGGTTAATATTTTTTATAAACATTCCTTAAAATAGATGTAGTCATTGTTGAAAGAAATTATCTATAAAACTTAAGAATCAATATCACAGCATCCAGACTTGGCGGAATCAAACCCACAACCTCCAGACTTAAAATTAAGTGCATAAAGATTCTACATCAGTGCCATTAATTAAAATATTATATGCCCCCTAGGATTTTCAGAATTACTGATGACAGGCAGGGTGACAAATAATAAAGTGAGGTCGTTCTTCATGGTGAATGTTATGAAGATTGATTCACCTGTTTATATACCATGCACATCCTTTTTAGTAGATTTTCCTCAGTCCCTGTTAGAAATATTAATACGAAATAAAATGCTTCCATACCTTGCGGCAATTTTATTGCAAATGCTTTAATACTGTCTATTTCGAGACGGTGTGTTTCTAATTCAGTCAAGTAGATGCTTCTAAGTAGAACGCCTTCAAAATTTACCTCCAAATGAACCATCTCTGAAAATCAAAAAGTAACCTGTAAAAAAAAATTCAACAAACCCACAAAATCGATAAATTAATTCGCAAAAGTAAAATTCGCACAGCCGCTGCTGATAATTAACATAATACAGTGAAACCCAAATATAAGATTCACAAATAAGAAGTTTTCATGACTAAGAAGTTTTTTTTTCTTACCCTTGAAAACTGAAATTGAAAAATGGCGGAAATTATCCTGCATAAAAGCTTGAGAGTTTCACTGTATACATAATTTGATATAATGTTTATTGGTTTTACACATCTCTTCTTTTCATTCGCAATGTTTGATAACTATTAAACATCCATAACACATAAGCGACATAAAAATATTAATAAACAAACCGTTTTCAGTATCCTCGATGAGCGTCGTACCACACAGAGGAGCGAGATTCCTCTTCTTATTGGCCACACTTTGGAGGATGTGGTAAAGGGTTAATAATTTGGGCATGGAAGCACATATGGTCATTGTTTCTGAAAATTTAAATGAAATATACATAGGTACACACATAATGAACCAAATGTATATATTTGCACATTCGTATTGCAAATACATATTTATAAAAAGTATAGAAATTGTTGTCACTGCAAAATAATTATTATTTCGATAACATACCAATGGTGAGCTCAAAGTCATCATATATGGTGGACAAGTCATTATCCCAATATTCTGGTAGAATCAGTTTTTTTATTGTAAGTTGAAAGGAACAGTCGGTAATTATTGGAGAAAAGAACTCTGTGATTTCATCGTCCTTTTTTGGATCTTTCATCTGCAACACAAAACAAATTCAATAAAAAAAGTCCTAAGGTGTATTGATCCTAAACAAGGAAAATACGAAACTTGTTAAAAAAATTCACATACAATCACAACACTTAACGACCCTTGTTTATAATGTGGCCAGTGTAACTTAGACTAAACAGTCTATCTAAGTTAGGCCACCCATTTGCATGGATTAACTTCAACTAACTGGTGAAGTAGTTCAACAAACTGCCAATGGAGTTTCAGATGTCAGTGAAGTAGTTTTTGTTTTTTGGGTTGTAATGTTGTGCATTTCAGTATGTAAAATAAATTATTTATTTACAATAAATGCAATACTATAAATTTACTTTATGTTAATTACTCATTAAAAAGTTTTACTCTGACACCATTTCGTTGTTCATTAGCATGCGAGCATTCCTTAAGTTCATTGATAGGTCTAAAAAATGTTGGGTAGGGCTAAATGTCTGATATTTCACTTAATTTCATATTTACCTTAACCGCAGCTAAAGAAATATTGCAAACAATAACCACTAACTAGTCAATTTAGATAAATACAGATACTGCACTGTTCTAATTAATAACTTACCATCTTCCTCTTTTTCTCTATTTCCTCCTTCTCCTCATCTTTTTTCTCCTCATCCTCGGGTTTCTCCCTTTTCTCTTTTTTGGTGCCTTCTCTATAAAGCGAGCACTCAAGGTTATAGACCTTAATGTTATAGTCTACATGGCATGCTTCGAACATCGAGACCGGAGGATCTGGTAGCTGACAAGCTATGTATGTGAGCCTTGAAATATCAAAATAAGTTTAATCATTTATTTATATGAAGAATAAAAAACTGTATAATTATTGTGCAACGCACTGGTCACATTCAATAAATAGACTTTATCGAATGTGACAGATTATTTTATTTTTTGTAGCTTATGCTTCAACAAATGACATTACATAATAGAGCAAATTCAAAAGAATAAATTTTAATAAATTTTAACCAATCTTTTCAAATGGGTATTGGCCAATAATATTTACCAGCTTTACTACCCGGCATCGCCCAAGATTTCAACACTTTCTCTTCTTAATGTGAAAAATATTATGTCTAGTCTTCAATTATGACAATTTTTTTTATTTAATGAAAATTAGGTTGTTTAACATTTTTGGAGTATTTTTCGTCCGCCATGCTGGAGATACCCCAGTGATTAAATGTATATAATATGAGTTTCTTCGTAGTTAAGAAATAGTACAAAATCTCAAACCTATTTGGATACATGGGCTTCACAATGGTCACTTCCACATCTTCAGCTTCAAATACAACATGCGGAACGTTTTTACGGTTTTTGCAACATTCTTGATAATTGGAAGGCACAGTTGTTTCAGGCTTCTGAAACAAATGTAAAAATAAAAACTATAAAAAACATTTTACCAAAGAATCTTTTTTTTCCAAATTTCTTTTAACCCATTGGCCCCAGAGTGACGAAACCAAGTGTGGGAATTATAGAGGAATGAATGAATGACAAACCTCAATACCAAATACAATGTATTCTCTTCTATAATCTATAGCAGATTGATCCATGATAAAGATATTATAGCTGAATATCAATGCGGCTGCAGGCCCAACAGATCCACCATTGACCATATTCATTTCATGATGCAAACTATGGAAAAGGCCTATGAATATAATATGACTCTCCACCACCTGCTCATTGACTTGAAACAAGCTTTCGATAGTGTAAATAGAGAAAATATACTCCACTGCCTAAAAATACTGGATATCCCCTTAAAATTCTAATAGAATTAAAGTCTAATAGACATCACACTATCAGAATATAAAACAAAATTATGAAACCGAGCTAGCAGACTTTAATAGCAGAGGTTAAAATTCTATGACTACACTAGAAAATGGATCTTACAGGACAAAGATGAGTCATGAACTTGAAAATTTTATAGAGTATGAAACTATTGTAAGACTCTAGATCCTAAAGACTGTGATGGGCTGGTTATGTAGAAAGAATGCTAGATAAGATGCTGAAAATTATGACTGTGATGGTGTCACAGTGGAAGCAGCCCAGAGACAGAATGAGGAAGAGGTGCATAGACTGTGTGGAAGAGGATTGCAGCAGGATGGGAAGGATGAAGGACTGGAGGTAAATAATGAGGTATAATAGCCAGTGGAGAACATTAGTGGAAGAGGCCAAGGTCTACCCTGGGATACAGAGCCGTGATGAGGATGATCAAAAATTTTAATCTACATGTGTACTAAATCTAATATAACTTAACATTATTTACGTTTAAGTTATGTTGTATGTACAGAATATATAAAGAATAAAAATATGTCTCTTTAAATACATTTATGAACAACAATATTTTTTGTTATTTATAATATTATGTTTTGTAAATGTGATTATAAAAAATATTCATTTTTTTAATTATTCAATAGGGTCTGGCATCGGGCGCCAGACCCTATCGAAAGCCTTGGAGATATCCAATTCAACAGTTTGGGTCTCTCCGTAACGCTCCAAGTACCGCCCCCAAACATGCTTCACATACCCGAGCAGATCGCCACATGTTCGGTTTCATCAAAACCCATATTGCCGATCTCTTAGGATTTTGTTATTCTCGAGGTATGTGGGCAGCTTGTTGCTAATCACCCTTTCTAATACCTTAGAGAGTATGGAAGTGATGGCTATGGGGCGGTACTTAGAAGGATCGGAGCGGTCCCCCTTCTTAGGAATCGGATGAACAATAGCTCTTTTCCAGAGATCTGGCACCTTTCCACTATTGAGTGACCGTTTAAATAATTTTAAAATGACTGGAGTAAATTCTGCACTGCAGCACACCTCGTAAGGACCAGGGCAGGTATTCCGTCTGGTCCGCTGGCTTTGTCGACTTTCAACTCATTCAAGCCCCGGAGAACTTCCTTGTTACGGATTTTGAGTTCCTTCATTTGGAATCTACAATGTGGGATGTATGGGGGAGTTTCTCCGTTACCTAGAAGAGTTGAGTTTTCCGCGAAAATTTTTCTAAATAATTTGACCTTCTCGTAGGCCGTGTTAGCCAACAGACCATCGGGCTTGGTCAGAGGTGGGAAAGTAGTCCTGCAGAAGTTTCTCCCAATTGACCTAGCTAGCGACCAGAATTACCGGCTGCCATTGGAACAGCTTGCCAATTTTTTTAACGATTCTCGGATCGTGGTCACTTTTTGCCCTTTTTAAGATTTTCGTACAATTCTTTGCTCTTTGTCGGTATTCCGCTAGATCATCCATCCATGGAGCCAAATTTCCGAAATATGTTGTAATCTTATTATTATTATTCTTCAGCCTGACTGCTTTGGCGCATCGATAGTACCATGGTTTTGTGCTAACTCCAGAAGATTTGATGGAGAAAGGAATGTAGCTATCCATTGCCGATATGATGACCTCTCCTACCTCGTGTGCACAAACTGAGAGATCTTCGGAGCTAAAACACACTGCACTCCATGGAAAGGTGCTGAAGAAAGACCGCATGCCGTCCCATTTTGTGGTTCTGTAGTGCCATACCTTCCTCTTTATCTGTTTGTCAGGATAACGGCTCATGGAGGATGGGACACAGGTGGTAATCAGGCAGTGGTCAGAGGAGCCCAAAGGCGCTGTGACCACCACTTTGTACCCAAGTGGCTCACTGGTGAGGAACAGATCGAGCATGTTAGCCCGGTGTGCTTGGACGTCTGGTATTGTGGTGGGTGATTCCACTAGTTGTCTTTGTCCATGGATAAGAGCAAAGGATTCCGCAGATCTACCAGCCGAGTTTGTTGGGCCCGAAAACTTTAACCATTGTTTGTTATGAACATTGAAGTTCCCCAGGATTACAAACTCGGCCAACGGGTAGCGTGACAAGAGAATGTCCACAGTGTCGCTCAAGTACTTAAACAGCTCCGCACTGATTCAGCGAAGTTTGGTAAGCAATATATGCACGCATAAATTCTGACCATACCGGTTAGATCCACGCGTACCCATAACACTTCATGCTCAGCGTTCTCTATGCCTTCGAGACGAGCGCAGCTAATGTCAGCACGGCTGTACAGGCAGACACCTCCTCTCGGCTTGAAAAGGCTTTCCAGGTGATATCCTGGGCAGATCAGGTAGGAGGTGTCTGCAATCTATGTAAATATCCTCAATATTAATCTGTCAATAAAAAAGGACTTTGACTTGGCCACTGTTTTTTGTTTTTATATTATACTGTTAAAAAGCTTCAACAAGGTTATTAATTGTTTGTGTTTAATTCGTAGAACTCCATTTAATTTATTTTTTTTAATTTAATGTAAATCAAATTAAATAATGTTAATATTAATTTCTGCAAGTATTTTTAGTTTTTATTATTGTGACAGCTGCTTCGGCGTTCAAGGCCCTTTTCAAACTGCGGTTAATCCACATCGTGACGACTAATTTATATAATTTTATTTACTGCCACTCCATTCTAATTTGGACGGGTTTTTTTTTAAATAATGATTATCGGTAAAACCGATTTAGTTAGAAAATAATTAAAATTCTCTATTCTGTGAGGTTTTTACATTTAAAATGTGTTTTCCCGTATTTAAATGATAATGTTTTCTTAATTGATTTATTAAAGTGTATTTAAATATATAATTTTCCTTACTTTATTAATTAATGTTATATTAGGATCATTCGTTCGTTTATTAATTTCTAATTGTTAAAGTAAATTTAATCTAAGACCCTTTCTTTCTATATGTAAGGGTTTTGGCTTGTTGTTGTCAAATTTGTCAGTATTTCCGCTTTTTTTTTAAATTTAATGTATATCAAATTTAATAATGTTATTATCAAGTTCGGCAAGTATTTTTAGTTTTTTATTATCATGACTTATTTATTATTAGGTTATTAATTCTAGAACCACTCATTTTGCCAGCTGCTTATTAAACTTGCAGAAATAAAATTGCCAATATTACAGAAATAAAGCAACACTATCTACAAATTTTCCATAAAAATGTAACCGTTTTTATTCATTATTAGTTATACAGGGTGACTGCGGTTAGTGACATTCAACTCACACCCGAGAGAGCTATGGGATTGGGGCCAAAGGGTTAACTTTTATATTGTATTATAACAAACAGTACACGTAATACAGTAAAACCTGAAAATTGGTTCCAACATAAAAAAAAATTATGCTTTAGATGTGTTTTTTCAGTACATTGAAAATACAAAAAAAAAATGGTATTCTGACGCTTACATCATAAAGTTAAGACAAATATTTTTTTACAATCCCTTGAATAACCTTACGAGAGATTCACTGAATAGGTACTCCTCACTTAATGACCGACCTGTTTAACAACCGCTTGGACTTATAACCAGCTCTCCACTGAACTGGTCAAACTTTCTGTAACTATCTGACCATGTTTAAGAATAAAATAAACTATAAACGTCAAATTCACTTCATAATTCTGGTTGATTCGGTAATCAGCTGAGTCCCGGCCGGTAGTGACAGTGAATGCCCTTTCTCAGTTCGAGCCTCGGGAATCCCCTTTCTCTGTCAGTGTCATTCCCGTAGTCAATCACAATCCATTACACAAAACATTAGGGATCTCCAAGAGTGTGTACTCTTTGTATGTACTTTATTATGCACTCTATACAAGCTATCCGCTTATCGACAAATTCGCTTAATGACCTAGTCGTGGGATCAAAACACGGTCGTTAAGTGAGGAGTACCTGTATTACAAAACTTTCAAAATAAAATAATCGCCAGATAATTCTTATTACAGAGTCTTCCACACTCGAGTATAATCCTGAAAAACTAAGGGATTTACAACTCGGGATATTAAAAAAACATATCTTTCAATACTGCAAAACACAGCATCTCAGGACCAGCTATACTAAAAATATCCATCGCACATTCTAAATTAATGCAAAAACATCACACAATGAGAGATACTATCTAATTCCCAATCCAAAGGCGCGTCCTATTTCTAGACTGCATTCCGGTTTTTTTTTTTACCATCAAAATCATGCATGGATTGGAAATTATAAAATATCTCCCATCTTCGCTTTGGGATTCATATGAAAGTAACGATGCATTTTGGTACTGTGATGGCAGTGGCGTGCATTGCTCCATGACCAAAAGTAGGCTGTGTGTAGTTTTTTATTGAATATTGAAAAGGGCTATTTTGTTATTATCTTCTGCTGATTATTGTGACCAACTGAATAAATGAGCGTACAAATTCCTTACCAAATTCATGGAAAAATACCATTTCATCAGAAATTTGTCATTTTTTTTTTCATCGTTTAATTTCTTTATTTGGTTTGCTTTTCTTTCATTCGGCCTTTATGGACTGCACGCCACTGTGTGATAGCAATATGGGATACAATTTATTTATTTAAATTTATTTTGAAAAGTAGTTGATATCACAAAAATATACAACTACCAAAGTTACATCTTCCAAGATACGAAAAGATAAATGTGCATATCGTCGGAGGAAAGCAATACTGCTGTAACAGCCAAAGTCATGTAAAAAATATGCGGGATTTTGAGACTTATATATCAATTAAAAAACATAATATTGATAAAACGAAGAGTTTTTCCAATGTCGTATGGGTCTTATTTTTGATTGTAGTCACGGGACCCAGATAGATCGACGCAGAAAAAAAAACCATGTGGAATGGTGTACACAAAGCATTTTCATGGATAGTGGTGGTGACAGCAGTATTGCTTTCATGCAACGATATATATATGATAGCATCTTAAAGACTTTTGAAAGGGTTGATGTTACAAAAAATTATAATTTTTAAAAATTTATTTTATAGCAATCAACCTTTTCACTTCCTTCTTGATGTAAACAACAAGTCGCAGGATACAGCATAAATGTCATAAACAGTGAGACATAACAAAAAATCATGGGTCACTCAGCGCCGCTCACACATACAACCATATTGTTACACCATCATCATATTCAAAATGTTTTGTGAAAACAAATAAGAATATTTTAATTAGTGAAAGCCAGATGTCAGTAAGACATAGGATACAACTATTTTTTTGGTTCACTTACCTGCTAAATTTGTCACATATTTACGTAGTATACAGCGGCTAAAGTCAAACGAATAAATGTATGTGTGTAGCGCTGGAGGCATATTTTATTTGCGCATACGTTCAACATCACCAAATCTCTACCCATATCGACATACAGTAAAACTTCTGTTTTTATATGTTTTTGTATATTATATTTTTATATTTTAAAATGTAAAACTGAGGAAATCAAAAATGTATGGAAAAATTTAATTGTTAACGGGGAGAGGGACGTCGGAGAGTTATTATTTATTAATTCAAAATATGATAGTATTATTATTTTGAATTAATAAATAATAACTCTCCGACGTCCCTCTCCCCCTTTTACCTAAATTTTCCATTAAAACATTAATATGAATAAACTGTAAAACTTTCTTCCTTACAAACTATGAAACTTAATTTTTTGTCATTAGTTAATCTCCTTTCTTCTCCACACAATCCTGTATCCAATATTTTCCGATTTTACATTTTAACAGTTACAAATGAATTTGGTGGCAAAATTATTACAACCAAAAACTATTTTCGTAACATTAAGTGGATAAAACTTTTTCTGACAAGAATATATGATGCGAATGTGAATGAGAGAAGTCAAATTTCCGACACAACATTATTTTGGTAAGAGATTTATGAAAAATTTGGCTATTCCCGCGGAAATCAAAACATATTACAAAAACACGAAAATCGTTATTTATTTTTTCAAATGTGATATAACTTAAATATTCTCTCATAAATTATTGAGATCAGAATGCTCACCGACACGTCTGTCGAATTCCCGCGTAAATTCACATTGCGGAGCTTACCGCCTTGTCAAATATAAATGTTCCATATACGAATTAATACCATTTTTTTTTCCGCATTAATCAATACAGCTATTAAAAAAACTTGATATTACTCAAATATTACCTACCGCGCAACTTGAAAGTGCGCCCCATTACCGCCGGTTGACATATTCTGAGATAGGTACCCAGTTAAAAACGTAAAGAAATGAGAATTACAAGTTAATAATTAAAAAAAAACATGATTTCACAGGAAAAACAAAACAAGTTACGTGTAAACAAATTGCGATTTAACTATTATAAATGTTAATAAAAGGGATGGCGATTTATAAAGATGTAAATAATAACAGTTGTAGCACGCGGGTTTTCACTGCTAATACACTATCTCCCTCTCCCTGTATGGCGCTGTCACTCTCACGCTTAACAGAGACATAGAGATGTGCAGAAGGCTTTCTGCGCACCCCCACCAGGCGGCGGACCATCCCTTGCGCCGCCGACCCGGGACGAAGCCCTTATAAGTCAAAATACATAGTTCTCTTGTCCGCTCGCTCTGGCTAGTACCCTCCCTCAGCTGGCTACCCGTGCTCCGCACGGCCCTCTCAGGACAGCTATCTACTACCATTGCAGTGTCTAACTTGAAGACTACCTAATCTCGCTAAGGCGCGCTCCTCTTCTTGGCTACCTGTGCTGCGCACAGCCCTTAAGACACAGTGATCCGCCCAAAGCAAACAAACCTAGGTTAACAATTATTATTTTTATAAACAATAATTATTAATCTAAAACACTCATCCAAATTGAAAAAACCTTCCGAGCAAAGATAAATGTCGCCGGCGGGACTCGAACCCGCACCCTTCTAATGTCCGGTCAGATGCTCTACCGTTGAGCTACGTCGGCTTATCGCAAACCCGCCAAGTTAAGTTTAAGTTTTAAGTTTTAAGTTTTTTTTTTTCAATTTGGATGAGTGTTTTAGATTAATAATTATTGTTTATAAAAATAATAATTGTTACCCTTTGCGCTATGCACAAAAATCTTGTCTTAAGTTTTTAAGAACTTTAGTTTATCAATTAATAAACCTAGGTTAGTTTGAAACATTTGTACCGTGACTCGATCCTACTTTTCAATGTTCCCAAATATTATCCCACAAGGATCCCATATAGATCCTTGGCTAGTCGATATAAAGTGTGCCTATACAGTGTAAAACTATATACTGTGATTATTATATTTGTGCTATATGTGATCTGTGAAACCCACCAAAATCTTTCAAGTATTATGTTATTTCAAATCCATTTTGGAAAAAACATCCCCCCCCCTTCTCTATGACTGCTATAACTCTTTCCTGAATATACCCGTCAACATCTATCGTAATGAATCTCTTCCGTTATACTCGTGTTCCTATGAAAGCCTTACTATCAGAGACCTCCTATATTCCATTTCACATGCGTCAGTGGTCCTGGCTTGGATTCCAGGACACCTAGGTATTACTGGAAACGAAATAGTGGATTCCATTGCTTAGGAAGCCACTGTTCACGGTCCGTTAAATGATACTCCTGTTCCAGTTAGAGACTATTTCCCTATTCTAAAAAGTAAATACAAGCTCCAATGGTAATCTGAATGGAAAATAGCTTCTCTAACAAAAGGTCATCAGTACTCACTAATTCAACTGTTTATTCCTGTCAAGCCCTGGTTTCATAAATACACTTGAATGCCAAAAAAATATATTTCCTCCATAACTACATCACACTTATTGTCTTAGTCATCTCGCCAGATTCCATATAGTCAGCTCACCTTACTGTGATTGTGGGTCAGGGGACACTCTGGACCATAATTTCATTGAGTGTCCTATCAATGACCAATTTCCAAACTTTATGCATGAATTGGTAAAACTTAAAATTGATCTCCCTACCAGTATTCCCTGCCTTCTAATTCTCAACTCCCCCCAAATTAACAATTTATTAGCAAAATACATTTATAAAAATGGCATTAAAATTTAAGTCATTGGGGATTAAAACCACATAAATTTACACTGTTTAACTTATTTAACTTAACTGCTTCAATTTTATTTGCCCAAATATTATATCTTGTTTAAAAGTAACAAATTTTAAGAACAATCTGTACTATTAAAATCTAACTGATTAAACATGGCCAAGATCGCCCTTAATGGGTGAAGGCCATAAAATAACAATGAAAAAACTCACCGAAAGTAATACATTCAAATATTGACCAAATTGGATTTGTTATGGCATTTTTGTACAAAAACGCACATTTCGAGAAATTCTTATTAAAACTAACGTTTTCGAAAAGGAGAATAACTAGGAGCTGATTTCAAATTTATGTAAAGGCGATGGTTTAACCCCTTTAGCGAATACTCGCTTAACTAACTAATAACTTGACAGCCCGAGGTTGTGCTGACGCTCTCTTTGTCTCTTTCTCACACATTATTGTTCTATATAAACTGAGTGAGTGACTTCCTTTGTTTCCGATACTATTATAATGCGGCCACGGCGGTGACAACCGAGGGGGGGGGGTGCTCACTCGCGGTGGCTAATTTTAAGCGGGTTAACTCGTAATTTTTATAGTTGTATGATAAAATAATGTTAACTGAATGGTGTTCTACTCGGATAGTCTAATTTTGTGTTTTTACTATGCTATCAAGTAGTCAGCATGAAACTAACAGTGACTCGGCATAAAACTGACCGTGGCTCAGCGTAAAACCGGGGGCAGAAAAATTTTTGAAATCGTAAATTGGAGGAAATATTTATGACAACATATGGAAAAAAACGGGAACGTGGGTTTTTGAAGTAAAAGGCGGGAAAATGTGAAATAGGGGTAACGTAAAACTGAAGTTTTACTGTATTTTATGTCAGTGAGGATTGATTCAAAAGGGAAATCCTATTGATTCTTAAAAGAATCTCTCCCCATTGTGGTGATCTTCACCACTCCCTGAAATTTTTTTGTTTTCCGTACCTTAAATATTTGTAAATCTATGATTTTTTTTTGCAAATACGGTGAAACTCTTGTAAAAAGTTTTCCAATGGACCAGAATAAAAAAGTTCTTATGTGGGATAAATTGAGCCATTTTTCAAGGGAATGAAAAAAACGAATTTCTTAAGCATGAAAACTTCTTAAATAGGAACTTCTTAAGCGAATTTCATTGTATATTGAGTATTTGTAATTTCTTATATGTATTAAATTTATGTAAGTTTGTAATGTATAAGAAATTAAATTAAAATTTCCTGAAAAAGATTGGTACTTTGTGGCGTCATTATTAAATAAAAATTATTATTATCAACATCCATATTTCAAGGAAACACAATGAAGAATTGTAAAGCTAAGTACACTACTTTTGACATAAAACACTTGGCAACAACCTTTAATAATACCTAGTCAAATCAATTTTATACTATGTTACCGTTCTTCTGTAAATTGTGTCAAGGGCAGATAATAATATATAACATATTGCCATACCAGTACCGAATTATTATAATATGTTGGTTGATCAGTAAAAACATATCATACATTTAAAGATGTATGTATATGTATTGCGAATCTTGGGTTCACACCACTGAATAGATAATACACAGTAGAAATGCCTTCCATGTACATTTGAATTGAAACCGATGTAGCCACTGACTTAGTACCTTGTTCTAGCCCCGAAAGAGCAAATGAAAATACAGCGCTCTCTCTCTCTCACATCGCCTGACATTGTATATTCCATTCCATTTGATTTTGAATTTGTACTGAGATAGTGAATTTCTGAATTTTAAATTTAAGGCCTGAATGGCCAGACTTTTGTATCACGAAGCATGCCTGTATCGCATTTCTTGTATTCTTCTATATTCTATAGTTCACACAGAAAAAAAATAACATTTGAATATAATCTAATCATCCTGTATTAATATTATTAAATACAAACCCTTCGTCCAGCTGCGCTTTGGTTGGTATTTTCCGTTGGAAGATTTTGCAGGTGGCTCCAAGATGCTATACTAAATTTCTGATTTTCCATATATATCCGAATCTTAGTCTGTGGTATAAAACAGATCATAGCATCGAAATCATCAGTTTTGGTTGGTGGTAACTCATGTTTTAGGAGCACTGAAAAGTTGGAAGAATAATAATTTTATGTGAAAACTTAATCAATTAAAGTAATAATGTAATCCATGAAGATGAATGGCAAAAAGGTCTGTATTCAAAATATTTCAAACTATTTTAGAAACAAAGCAAAATTACATTCAGTGGTGTGTAAAAAATATATATAAATGTGTACATGATGTAAAATAATTGGGTTCAGAATATTAAGTTAATCGGTTGGTAAGAGAATCAGTGCACTTACATGGTTTGACCTTAAAATATGGCGCATAGTCGTATGTCTTGGCTGCTTTTGTAATCACCGAAATTCTATGCATTAAGCCAGCACATAGCAAATAATTCATGGGGCCGAATACTATATTCATGGAAGCGCTCTCATTGAGATTACTAAAAACAAAAACAAAACAAAACTGTTTTGATTCGTGCAAAAAGTGACATTATGACTTTATTCTAATGCAGTTCAAATAGATATGTAGTAGAAATTTGTACATAAAATTACATAAATTAGCAAAATCAGCGACGGTTCAGGACTTCTGAGTGTTCTAGAGTTCTAAATATGACATGAGATGTTCACACTAAAAAGTCGTGAGCCGCCCACTGAGCCAAAATTATTTTTTTTATAATAGCTGCCTAGGTGAAGCAGAGTGTTTAAAAATCTATGTTTTACAGCCTGTGACTATAATACAAGGTGAGCCATAAGTTTTTGCACTTTTGATATTCCTCTTGTGAGGAAACCGGACGGGGAAAGAATGCGCTTTTTGTGTAAAATGGTTTTACAAACATAATGATTCATATGCAATTGTTCGGAACCTATTTTGTGCTCACTTCCGATAACACAATTTAGATCAGTGTTAGAGGAGACCGGTAAAATCCTAAATGAGAAAATAACACAGAACAGCCACGAAGCAGGAATAACAAAGAAAACATGGCGAAGTTAACCATCTGTACAAGAAGATTCGGGATTGTCGACGTGCAAGCGTTCGGCACCCAGCTCAACTTTGAGTTGAATATTGAAATTGGATTTACAACAACAGCTTGGATGCAGCAAAACAGGGCAACCTACTATACATACATTGTGATTATACCAATGGTGAAGGGCATATTCCTTAACAAACTGATATTGAAATCCCATGGCCCCCACAGCCCAGACTTGACACCCTGGAATTTTTTTCGTTATGGGGTTATTTCGAAAGTCAGATATACTTGAATAAACCAGCTACAATACCACAACTAAAGGTGAATATTCGTAAAGAGATAGCCAACCAACATCCCACACACTTTGTGTCGAAGAGTTTTTCAAAATCTTGGTGCCGGATTTGAGAAATGCCAGCGGTGTGATGGTGGACATTTAGATGACATCCTTTTTAAGAAATGATTTTCCTGCTTGTCTACTATTATTTAAATAAACATTCATTTTCACCCGACTTGAAGATTTCTTTGTATTCAGTTTTCAAAAGTGTGAGAACTTATGGCTCACCTATATAAGATAACTTAATGAGCCTTGGCAGATAAGATACGTAGTATATTCCCATGTTACCCCATTATTGTGAAATTGTAAAAACATATTACACATTTAGTCACCAGTAGCTGCTTTGGGACAATGTCACATCTATAATTTGGTCTTACTGATGCTTAAAAAAAAAAACAAACTACAAAAATAGTATAATTCAATTAAGCATCTTTATATGCAATATGTTTAGTTAATATTGGCTTATATTATGTATTATATTTAATTAGGCAGTGTAGATAATGGAAATAGCAAACTGCAGTAACCACACTCTTTGGTTAAGACATCCTTAGACAACACCTATTTTCATCCAGATTGCCCGTGATTTGTCTTTTTCTATGGAAAATTCCATAGAAAAAGAGAATTCACGTCCAATCTGTATGAAAATAGGTATCGTCTAATTACCGCTTTATACTAGTGATTGGCATAATTGAGATGTATTTTGAAGTGATTAAATCAATTAAAATGTATCAGAAACTAATCAATTAAAATTCACTTAAACATTTTATTACCAAAACCAACTGATTCATTAACACCAATCAATGAAATTAAATAAGTGACCATACATCAATATTTAGTGGACAACATAAATTCCACAGTCACTTTTTTTAGGAACATAAAATTGCCTATACATACATAGTATTTTTTAAATATATATAAATAGGCTACATTTTCTGTTTCCGAGTAATCATATAAATGTTTCTGAATCAGATATTTCCATTATGCCCATCACTAGCTTGTACTATCAATAGCTGTTGCAGCAGGGTTACGTGGTGAAATTACGCAGGCGTAAATTTCAGGTGTTAACACTGCCAGAATTGAACACAGAAGGAATTACAAATGGACGAAATTACGCATGGAGAGAATTACACATACTAGAATGATACAGACCAAAAAAATCTTTTATTGATAGGTTTGATTCATATTGAAAAAAAAAAGGTTAAGTTTGACAGAACACCTGTGTAATTAGTATTTTGGTGAATATTTGATAAGTTTTTTTGAATAAATTTTTTTCGTAAATTTTCGATTTTCTACAAATATTTCAAAAAAAATTGTTTTCTTTACTTGTACATACAGGCAAATCATTTTTGCACGTTTAAATGTATTTGTGCACACCAATAATGTTTAAAATTGTTTGAAACAGTTTGGAACAACCGCCCGCAGTCCCCCTTACCCTGCAGAAGACCTATGATACAATACACCACTATGCAAGCACGAATCTCTTTCAAATTATTCTACTGTAGATATATGAAAAGCAATGCTTTTTTAACTGATTTTGTTATTTTGTACAGCTATTAATACCTTGGACAGAAAATGGAAAAGTTGGGAGATTGTTTAATATGGGAACATTACCAATATTTTTCTATAAATATGTTTATGAAGCAGATGATAATTACTACCAATTTATTTTTACTTTTAAAGCATTTTTTTCACATAAATCGTGATTACGGATATAAGTTAATACTGCAAAGTTACTGAGGTTGCTGTCTTATGGGAAATACCACCGATCCCAATCGGATTCCAAATTCTAAGAAACTTTTAATTCGATGTAATTCTCTCCATGTGTAATTTGGTCCACATGTAAATCCGTCAATGTGTAATTCTGGCAGTGTAATATCGGTAGGTGAAATTCACGCCTGTGTAATTTCATCCTGACACCTTGTAGCAGATGTGTGATAAAATTCTTCTCTAACTCTAAAAAAATAAAAGCCAGCCAAAACAAAAACTGATAAATTAGTACCTGTACTCGAGGTCGGCACTCAATTCGACACTGTGGTCATGATCTTCTGGCAAGTCGAGGGTGTAAAGGTAGCTGAAGGATATTGTCGGGCAAACAGTGCTCATTTCTTCATCACTCATTGTCTCCACAATACTGGAGTCGTCTTCTTCCACGGGCCAGAGCGCCGGGACGCTTGGCACAAAGGGGTCACCAGCCTCATTGTTCTCACTGTTCTCATCGGGATCAGAGTACTCAACAATCTCTACCGAAGATATGTATTTTATTTTGCAATCCTCCTGAAAATATTCATTTAGTTAGGTGGGAGAAAACAGAAAATAGGCAACTGGAAAGAGTCCTCACTTGATTTCAATAATTTAATTATATAATAAACACAAATGTAAGTTTTAACATGAAGCAATCACTTTGTGGTTAGACATAATTAAATATGAATAAAAAATATTTTTGTTTTTACACCATTTTATTATGTACATAAACCGGTTTCAGTTCTGCCCGAGCCTTCAGAGTTTAAATGAATGAAATAAATAAAATCAACTTACTAAATAAGCAATTAGATTTATTTAAGTAGCCCAATTTTAAATTTGTTCCCTTTCCGCTTCCCTACTCCCACTCCTACCCCCTCTGTTTTACCTAACCCCCACCAAAGTGCTCTCTCTCTCCCTACGAGGTTTGTTCAAAAGAAAAAGTGAATTTTGAATTTTCTCAGGCTGTGTACATTCGATTATCGATTTTTTTTTTTTGTTATGTTGGTACACATATGTTTGTGTTAAAAATGGAATAAAGTGCTCCAACGCACTTAAAATGTTGACTGTGGCGTTCGGCGAGTCTACTTTGTCTCAAAAAAGTTTTTATAAGTGGTACAAGCGCTTTACAGAAGGCCGAGAAGATGTTAATGACGATGAGCGTCCTGGAGTTGCAACCACGTCAATAAACGAAGAAAACATCGAAACAGTGAAGAAAATGGTTTTGGAAAATCGTCGAATCACTATTAGAGAAGTAGCAGAAGATGTTGGCATATCAATCGGCTCATGCCATGCAATTTTCTCGGATGTTTTCGCATGAAACGTGTGGAAGCGAAGTTTGTTCCAAAACTGATAAATTTTGAGCAAAAGCTTTTATATAGGTCATAACTGGTGATGAAACGTGGGTATATGGTTATGACGTCGAAACCAAGGCCCAATCATCCCAATGGAAGTGGCCAGAAGAGCCAAGACTGAAAAAAGCACGCCAAGTTCGATCAAATGTGAAGGTTTTGCTCACTGTTTTCTTCGATTACAATCATGCCTCAACCACCGTATTCACCAGATTTGGCTCCCTGCGACTTTTTCCTATTCCCGAAACTGAAGAGATCAATGAAAGGAAAGCGTTTTGCCACAATTGATGAGATAAAGTCAGAATCGAAGAACGAGCTGATGGCCATACCGAAAAGCGCATTCCAGAAGTGCTTCGAGGATTGGAAGAAGCGCTGGCATAAGTGCATTATATCTGAGGGGATTACTTTGAAGGGGAGAAAATGGATATTGATGAATAAATAAATACTTATTGAAAATATTCGAAATTCACCTTTTCTTTTGAACAAACCTCGTATATTCTATGTTTTCCTCAAGGATTGTAATTCTATATTTAATTTAGTATGTATTTATTCAACCCTGAAGAAAGTTCAGGCAGAACTGAAACCGATTGGTTTATGTATCTCATAAAGTAGTGTTAAAATAACAAAAAAATTATTCAAATTTAATAATCTAAGTACCCCGCAGCAGTTATTTAGTATTGAGTGTTTCCCTAACTTCATTGAACCAGAGCTGAGAGATTCTCTTTTCTGTTTTAACATTTGTCAGAGTTGCTTGGATGTTGTCAACTTTTTTCCAGCATTAGAGTATACTCATGCCCAACAATATGGCTGCAGCCCAAGTTATAAAATTCTAGACCAGTTCCTATCACTTCTATTACAACCGCACAGCATAAGCGAGATTCTAATGGATACCTGTTATACAATTATAATAAGACACGCATAATGACACACATACGACCGGTCAGTGGCTGAGTTGGCATCGCATCTGGTTCTCACACAGGCATAGTGAGTTAAATTCCTTGGCTGGTTAAATCCTCCATCATGACACAAGCAACATCTTCCGCCTACTGTGATGGTAGTAGGAGATTTTTAAATATTGTCAGGTTATTCATAACCTGGGAATGTATGTCTTTCTTTTTTAAAAAAAATAATAATATTTGAGAAAGAAATTTACCGACGGGTTTTGGCACAAGGCAGGATTGTGAAGACTGACATTGAATCCTCCCAGTCCGGCACGCATACAGAAACGCTGAGAGCGAATGGAAGACTCGTACAGCATAGATGTCATTTCAATGAAGAATAGTTCGTGCTTTGTATTATCTCTGTTGTTGCCAATAATGGATCTACTCTCTCCATTTTCAATCACCTAAAAAAGAACATTGTTAAGTGCTGACAATATAATTTAATTATTGCGGTAACTAATAGTTTGTTAAAGAGAAACATTCATTGTTTTACAAAATTAGTGCAAATAGCATAGAGAAAGAAAATATAACCTGCAATAGCCACTCAAGAATAAATAAAGCTAGTGAATCTTTCACTACTGTGAAAGATTCACTAGCTGTGCCTTCAGGATATGGAATTGTCTTCCAGCGTATAAAACCTAACGGAAGCGTTTTAAATATTACTAGGGCGAATTCTATATTTCTGTAGTTATTCATAGGAAAAAAAAAACAAATTTAAATCTCATCATCCCATACATCAGAAACTTTTGGACAACTGGTGTGAGAGAGGTGACCTATTGGGAATTTCGCACAAAAGGAACATTTATCAAAACGGCTCAATGTGTAGAACCACTATGATTTCTTTTCTACAATATTTTTTGTGAGATATGATATAACGGGGACTACAGTTTTACATTGATAAACTCACATCCTTGGTCCTTTCAAAGGGGGAGAGCTTTTAAGAGGCCCGAGTTGCTTGCAACTGTGCTGACAGCTCAGCCATTATGACCTCCTCAACATCGCAAAAGTTGTAAATATATTTTCATTAAACTTACTTCGAAGGTTACATTTATTGTATCGAAGCTGATTCCAAAAAGCAGAACCGGCTCTGCCTTCTGCTCAGCAGGTTCTGCGTCATCGTCAACATAATACACAATTGGCATCATGAAAGAGAGTGCCCAACCAGTCCAGGAATCTTCATGTTGTGTTCCTAGGGCAGAAAAACACGTCACATTTATTTTAAATGTCCTGTTGAATTAAGAGTCTTGGCTGGCCTGGTTGAGCAAAGGATCCAAGCTGCACTTTTTATGGTGACTTTTAGAAATTTTGGCGAGTAATTCAAAACAAAAAAAATCATATGAACTTTTACTGCAAGAAATATTTTTTATGGGAATGTGATAAAGTAGGACTTCGGCTTTCAGAAAAAAGAGTGGGAATACATAAAAATAAAAAAGCATTATTTTTATTTTTATGTGATTACCACGCAAGAGTTCCAACTACCCAGACGTTTGATTCTGAATGGTGGTCTTTCACCAGGGCGATACTAACAGTATGTAGCACTCTGAAATGTGCCGTAAATATTATATATATATATATATTATATTTAAACAAATAAATTATGAAATAACACAATTTTATCAAATAAAATTTACATGCGTATGCCAGAATTTAAATCCGCGAGCCGGAATTTAAATCCAGATTCGTAGCCAAGGATCGTAACCACTCAACCACGGAACTGAAAAAATTGATTATTAACCTGCATTTGGTTGAGTGTCTTGATTTGATTTAGAGGACTTGGATGCACCAGCGGTGTGCTGGTTGGCAGAGATGTCAGACTTTGAAGTCAACTTCAGCTGTTTCTTCTTCAGAGCCCAGAATAGGTTGGCTATGCGCATCAGCATAGGGATCTGCTGGCTTGATATTACAATGTCCAGCCTGAAAACATTAATTGTCGTTAATAAATAATCATCATTAGATATTTTCTATCAACTGCTGGACGAAGGTTTAGATAAACTGTATATGTTATAATTCTGACAGTTAAATGGCAGAAAATCAGAAATAACCAGGAAAAATTTAGAAAAATGTAATTTTTTTTCAATGTATAAGTAACCCTGATATAATAATTGCCTATTACAGAGACGACAAGCTTAGACAACATTGCCATGCAAGTCGCATAATGACACGCCCTAGGCGCATAAGGCAAAAGTATACTAATGCATCACAAACATTAAACCTATCACAGTAATGAATCTATATGCATATAATGATATCATTTGTAATGAGTTTAACTTGTATTATGTGCAGTGGATGATATTGGAAAATGTTAAATACCGAAAAATATAAATGCATGTGAATGACTTTTCTGGGTGTTTTTTAAATTATCTTTCAAGGAATACCTTTATCGGAAATCAACGATTTCTGTTTAGATATATATATTTTTTTTTATATGAATACTGGACAAGAGTTCAAATGCTCCCAACCGTCTAGAGCCAGTGAGACTATGGCATTTCCAATTGGGGAATGTTGGGAGGCTGAAGGTATTGGGGAGGGGAAGGAGAAGGGGAATAGGAAGGTGGGGAAATACCTGGCTATTCAGATCTGGTCACAAAACACGGCTAAAAGCCATTTCAAGCAACGTTTCAATTCTGAATGGTGGTCATTCACCAGGGCGATACTGAGAGTATCTTCCACTCTGGATCGTGCGCAAATATACTATATATTATTTTTTAAATAATTAATTGTGAAACAGGACAAATTAATTAAATAAAATTTACTTGCACACGCTGGGATTTCAACCCGCGACCTTCGGATTCGTAGTCGAGAGCCTGTTTGCAGTGCTCATTTTGCTCGTAAAATAATTATGTTTGTTTATTGCGACTACTTGAGGGTTTTTGCTTGAAAATTCATAACAATTTTAACGAATTTGTCTACTTAATAATCTATACCGCTTGCACAAAACAACAACGTTATTGGCACTTTGGTGATTATTTCTTCAGTTATTCTGGAAGTGGAGGATTTCTAATGATACCTCAAACCTATTATTTCTTACAATGCATAATATTTTTATTTTTATTTCAAGTCATTAAAGTTCAAAACTATTTAATTTATTCAACCTATTTATGTTAATACCTGTCTACTGCTGTCACCGGCTCACAGATCAATTTTCACGCATGCGTAGAACACTGATGGAAGCTATTAAAGAAAGCGATTCTGATTTGCCTTTCAAACATAATTTAAAGCATTAAAGGACTTAAAAGACTTTCTGTGAAAGGTGATAAATTGTTAATTAGTTGCGGATATAAATGTATTTTTGCACTTTGGTACAATGCACCTACAATAGTAACGAGACGCTGATATTCTACAATTTTCCTTCAATTAAAAGCAGTTAAATTTGAGTATAAAGTTCTCGAAGTTTTGTATGGAATCCATGTAATATCGATTACCGCCTATTGAATCGCTAATCCGACTGCTCGTGTGACGTCACACCCAACAAGCCATAGATTTTGTGCGTTTTGGTGGGCTTAAAAAAATTGAAACTTTAACAATCATTTTAACCATGAAAACGAACTTTAAAAAAAAATTAAATAAGCAGAAAATTAAGTTAGGATGTCAACATTAATAAAAAAAAATTTAAAAAATGGACTGGAGTTCCTTATTATAACAGTACTTAGCACAATAGCACCATACATGACATTTCTACGACCTGCCAGGTAAATATGTTTTTTCTGTATCTGTTTGTACATAATTAGATAAAGAATAGGAAGTAATATTTGTACAGCACCCTTGAGGTGATTTTTCACAAAAATGGCGCGATACAAATCATCCGATTATTATTATTATTATTATTACTACATAGGACATTAGTAGACAGAACAGTACTACTCACAACAGTTCTTCGCACAATAGCAAAATGGTTATTGTTAATAACTTACTGAGGACTGTGAATATAACAGCGTATATATTTTGGATTGGGATTGGTCAGGTTATAATAAGCTCGATCCATTCTGAAAAATAAAAACTAATATGAAAAAACCACAATACAAAAAAAAAAATAAGGTTCCTATAAGTAATTCCGCTAAACAACAAGAAAATATCAAATAACAGATCATGTTAGTTAACATAAAATAGAAAACCCATTGAAAACAACAAAATGATACACATATTGTTAAATTAACAGAAGTGAGAAGTGTTTGCGTTGCATCCTTTCTGCCGACCATGCTGAAAAATGTTGTAATGGCTAATAGTGTACCAGACGAGGTTGTGGGGGATATCGAAGACAAGGATGTTAAAACTACGAGTCTTCGTTATCTATTACGCCACTCTACACGGTGTAACTCTCTAGAGCTTTTAATGTTAAATGAACGGCTGGGGGGGGGGCTTCAAATATATGAGCTATGAAACCGTGTCATGCATCTCCAGCGTCGAGTGGCGCTACCTAAAATCGAAAATATGGACACGAAACCTGATAGTCGTATTATGTTTAAACTTACATTGCAAGAGTTCGATCGTAGATATTTCGAAATAAATAACACAGTTGAAAAGTAAGAGTCTCAAGGAAGATACTGTGCTTTTACTTACCACGGCAGAACTGCTCCTCTTCGACTCTGCACTCTGCCCAGCTGCTTTCTGCCTGCTCTACCCTGGACTTTGTTTGACTCTGCTACACCTCGGACCATCGACTCATCCCACCCTTGGATACCCGACCTAGCAGTATACTCGCAAAACCCAATAGTCTTTCCACCAAGATATCTTTACTATATTTTTTTCTAAAAATCGGATAGGTATATCCGAGACACTACATAACAATTACAATTAAATTCAGGTAGAATCTTGTAGTTATAAAAAAGTAGCAGCAAAAAAATATATGGGTATTAATTGAGGATGATATTGGCAGTTCTTAGAAGTCGAAGTATGATACCGATAAAAATGACAGGATAGATTAGGGTAGCGGTAGCTCAGTTGACGTAGAGCACAGGTCCCGAATAGACGATAAGGTCCTGGGTTTGAATCAAAGCTGCTAACATATATGTTTCTTTTCTTTGTCTTTTAGGTTTCGTGTTTCGATTTGGGAGTTGTTAATATTATATTCAATGATTAAAAATACATCTTTCCTTCTTGCAAAGAGACCAATACCTAGTGGTTACCAAACCAAAGTAACGGACATCGCCAAACTGACCGGCCACCATTTGGCAGTCTATATGAGAGACATATGTCTCCTACAGATAGTTAATAATTCACCTTATTTCTGTTTCACATCGGTAAAGCAGCGGCTTCATGAAGTTGTCTATTCTGCCTGACGAGTTCCTCTTGTCCAGACAAATAGTGAGATCACTGAGTTTAATCTTCTTCCTCACATGAAGATCCTCCACTGTCATATCTGAAATAGATTAATTTATAGGTGACTGTAACACTCAAAACTATTTTAATGGCATTTCATTATGTGCATCATCAAAAAAAATCCCATTTTCGTTCTGATATATATACCTGAAATATACTGAATGCATGCACAAGCAATTATCATTGCTTAAAAAAAAATTACTAACATTATCACTATCATCAACGCTACAACAATTGGAGAGTCTTAGCAGCTTCTTGAAAATGTCTTAACTTCCAACGGTGTCCTGCTGTCTCCTCACCTCCTTTATACCCAAGGATACGGTGTTCACCTCGATACTGTCTAGCTATATTATCAAAGGTTTCCTAATACTATTTTTTTATTTGAAAAATGTTCATTTCTTCTTCAAAGGAGTGATACGGTAGGTATGCAAATTTTACTTTTATTTTTTATAATGTTTTACAAAAGTCGAAAAAAATGTGACCTTATTGGGATACCTCGTTCTAAGGTCACATTGTACATGGTTTTGTGTAAAAATTATAAATTTGATCAAGTTTTTTTATAAGTTTGTTCATTTTTTAAGTATGTTAAAATATATATCATAATGATAATATTCATGTGAACCAAATAAGTGAATTACTGGCGTTATACTCGTACATAATGTAATATGACTTACCGGAAAAGGACGGCTCCCATTTGCCGTTGACGCTGTCCATAGACAGGTGTTTGATGTTAACTGACAGGACAATGTCTTCTTCGACATATTTCAAGATCAGGTTGTTGCAGCGGAATGAAATGTTGTTGACAACGCGGTTAACCAATGACTGGACGTATGTGGCGGGAGCCTCCAGTACTTCCCTACGAATTAAAGAAAAGGTATAATAATGTTTAAAACACAAATACCTTTCATCAGATAGCTACAACATGTGGTTACGGGGTCTGATTGAGAAGTTCCCGAAATAAAAAGGAAAACAACAAAATCTTACTTTTTGATTTGTCTGTCAACGTGAGGTCTTGGCTCCGTAGAGGGCTCAGTCTTCAAAGTCAGGACACATTCTATAACAAAAGTGATATTGTTTACATAAAAACATAGAAATGAAAAAAATACATAATTATTAAAAATATATTCAGTTAGTACTAAGTATTTGTGAAAATACCGATGGTGTTGATGGTGACCATAATTGGTTCCGACATTATCTTCATCCATGGTACTTGAATGATGAGCTCATGGATGGTGCCGGATGAAAGGTGAAAAGGTAGATTTAGCTCTTCTTGGATGATGTCCGTCCGCAGCTCCAAGTTGTGAAGGGCCAGAGCGCCTTCCCATAGCGACAGCTGCAACAAAAATTCGGCAATTAAATGACTTACTTAATTAACTTTACTGTCAGACTGCTACTACGCGCGGATGCACCACCGTGGTTTACGAGGAACTTGTGCATTTTTACCAGTATACAAGCGATTACAGATTCTTGATTAACCTAACCTAACCTAACCTAACCTAACCTAACCTAACCTAACCTAACCTAACCTAACCTAACCTAACCTAACCTAACCTAACCTAACCTAACCTAACCTAACCTAACCTAACCTAACCTAACCTAACCTAACCTAACGCTAAGTTAACCTAAGCTAACCTAACCTAACCTAACCTAACCCAACCTAACCTAACCTAACCTAACCTAACCTAACCTAACCTAACCTAACCTAACCTAACCTAACCTAACCTAACCTAACCTAACCTAACCTAACCTACCTAACCTAACCTAACCTAACCTACCTAACCTAACCTAACCTAACTGTCTGGAGCCAGTGAAACTATGGCATCTCCAATTGCAGTATGTTGTAAGTTTGAAGGGTGTGAGGAGGGGAAGGAGATGGGGAAGAAGAAGATGGGTGAAGTACCTGGCTATTCTGATCTGGTCACCAAACATGGCTAAAGCCATTTCAAGCAATGGGCAACCAGGGCGATACCGAAAGAATCTTCCACTCTGGAAAGTGCCGCAAATATACTACATATTATTTTTAAATTAATAAATTAGTGATAGTGAAATAACACAAATTAATCAAATAAAATTTACTTAACAGTTTTGCCCAAGCGTGACTCGGGTGCAGAGTTCGATTGTATAATGACGAGCCCGAGCCTTGCTTGTTTTGACTTTTTTGGCACTGATTTCACCGAGCGAAATATATTTGTGTATTGACGAGCCCGAAGAACGTTTGGGCAGATCATGTTTATACTAGTTTTAGTGGTAGGGATGTCCCCGAGCGGAATATATTTGTTTACAGAATTTAGTTGTGCGCAGGTCACCGTGTTACATTTATATCCTTTTCGGTTTATATATTTATTGACGTATATTATAAATTGAATTTATCCACTTTTATAAAACTTTTGCTCACACATAAAAAATACATAAGTACATAAAAAAATAAGAATGTTTAAATTTATTTTTATAATCGATTTTATTATCGGTTGTGTATTAAATGGTTTACAATATATCATACAAAAAAAAATTATTGAATAAATTGTTAAAAACTGAAAAAACATGTATTCTTATTACTTGATAATTATTTTCTAACGAAATGTAAAAAAAAAAAAACCAACTATTTATGGACACCCTTTCTCACCAAAAGCCAACTGTTAAGTAGTTAATAAGTAATTATTTACATAATATACAGGTGTAGCTGCCAGTGGCAGTCGGTGACTTTTTGTAGAAGGGATGCTTGACAGTCAGTATATACCTAAATCAAATTAAATATACAAATCTATAAATTAGCCCATGAACAAGAATCAATTACTGATAAAAAGGAGTCTGTCTATTTAGCTACATAAATCATTTACACTCCGCAACATTACAGATCCAAAATATCTTAAACGTCGTATAATAAAAAAATCCATGACGTAGGTAACTGAGTTTTCATTTAATTAAACTTGAGCTCGATTTGACACTCCTTATTTATTTTTTGTGTCATGTATGAAATGGGAGTCAATTTTCCAGTTTGGAGAATATCTTTTTTTACGTGAATGGCCGAGACACCAAACTTTTTCGCATTAATGATTCAATTATACAACCACACCATTCACTATTATCGTTTACAGTTTTAGAACGCTCGGTGAAGTATCCATGTTATTTTCTGTGTTATTTATTTATTTAAATGATGAATTAAATAGGTAATCGAAGGATATACAATTTTTCAATATCTCGGCTTCAGTTATTCAACCCAAACTGTCAAAAATATGTCACGCAAACAAATGTGTTGGATGCTCTCCTCATAACCGCATCCAGTGTTGCAAAATATTGGAAGGCAGAACTCAATGCGCATGGCCAAAGTGCTTTACTTTCGTACTTCAGGGATACGGAATAGAACTGAGCATCCACGGCATCCACACTGTACCATCTGTGTGATTCCGCGCATAGATATTCGAGCATTGAGAATGTATAAGTATTTCGATTTGCTCCGTGTCTTGTCGTTGTGTGTGTTAAATCTCTGAGGACAGAACGGTGTCGAATTGCAGTAGGGCTGTTTACGGCTAGAAAAAAATCTTTATTACGCTAAGGAAAAGATACTAAGAAAAAAAAATCAAAAGCTTTATGACCCTAAAACACAAGGAATGCGGAGCATCCACAGCATCTATGGACGGACTCCCGCTACCAGTACCTACCTCCTGACCAGCCACCTGAAAACTGCTAATTTAAAGGATTCTATATGCAGAAAACAAAAGAACTCAAGAAACATTATAAAATCGAGCTTGTTATTTAAAACATAAAATTTACAGACAAGGTTACAAAATATGTACATATATATATATATATACTATAGCACCGTTTAGTGATTAAAATCATCTCAAGGATGCTTTACATTTTGTTAAAGTTTGTAGCCCCTTTTAAATAGATATGTTTTTAGATTTTTCTTATGTTTCGAAATTACTTTCTGAGCTCAAAGCAAATGGAAGATCATTCCAAGAATGTATATAATCGCTGTAACAAATACAATAAGATATTGTGATCAATAATTATAATATTTGAACAATGTGTAATAAATATTATACCATCTACCATCCTTCGATGAGTTTACTTAATTTAATAATTTGCACTAATTTATCACTCACCTTGTGATCAAGAATAGTAATTATTTAATACAACTAATAGGGATCGAATATTACCTATTATAAAGGACGGGTCGTGTGAAAATTCCCGCGCTCCTCTCACCACGAGCTCTCTAAATGTTATGACTAAACCAGAGCGCTAATATGAAATGGTAAACAGATACCCACCCGCTCAGTATTTACGAAGCCCTACCAAACGTTAACCTTGGTCCTCATTTCCCCTCGCCTGTTAAGGCCCTGGGTGTCTTCGATTGGTGGGCGCTCGGGCCAATCCGAGCTACTCGGGTTTTTAATGGACGCTGAGACCTTAGAATAACTGTCTTATACAATATTTAGGTTGAGTTTAACGGAGTTCGGCTGATAAAATAGAATAATAAATATCACACAAAGACAGGCCGGACTCCTCTTAAATTAAAAGG
This sequence comes from Halesus radiatus, assembly GCA_022606495.2. Lineage (NCBI taxonomy): Eukaryota > Metazoa > Arthropoda > Insecta > Trichoptera > Limnephilidae > Halesus > Halesus radiatus. Next base: position 62,691 of record JAHDVE020003470.1, read on the forward strand.
TAACAAAATAAACAATATGTTTAGATATAAGAATTCCTTGATTGTAACTGGGCCTGGGACCCCATATTTTTTCTTGTATTCACAATAACAAAATAAATAAAGATGATAGAGTGAGGCAGTTTCGGTTGAGTGGAAGAATATAAGATATCATGCAAAATGTGACGATTTGCTGATCATTACACAGCGCAAGCCACAAGCTCATAAAACCCTCGCCTCAGGCGAGTTTGGGACGCGCTGCAACATCTCGCCGGGTTAACGTCCGGGAGTATAAATACGAGCGCACCGTCCGTACCAAAGCACTCTCGCTTCTTCGTTCAACCCAATGCTGCCTCTTCTACTTGGACAACAACCTACAACTGCCTTTGAGTTCGCTTCCCCTGGGACCTCCGCGTCTTCTCATCCCTGAATACCCGAGCACAGCAGTTCGCAAAATTAACAAAAGTCAAGATTGTTTCCCTTTGCAAAGAAATAATATTGGAGACCCGTAGCGAGCCCAACGCCCTGGACATTACGGCTACTGCAACGATTTGACCAGCACCCTATTCTACAGTCTATGTACTGGACCCCGAAATATCTGGAACACCTATATTTGGTGATCTTCCAACAAAATCTTTTTTTACTATCTGCACTAATCTTGCATCAAACGATCCAACGCCAAATAACACAAAACATTCATTACTACAATGAATTTCATTCCTTTAATGGGTACCTATAAATAATCCAACAATTCATTCAAAACCACTCTCAATAGCATAGGAATCCTTAGTTTATAAATATATATTCTATCATTTCAAAACCATTATTTATCCACAGCAGCGTGGATTTATCCCAAAAAAATCAATAACAACTAACCTTCTTCAATATTTATTTATTCTTCAATTAAAAAAACAAAAACATTAGCCACTCATCTTACTAGGACAGTCCTGTGTTGAGATGAGTGGCTTTACAATTTTAGTGAAAGGATTATATATATATATATATTTTTTTTTGTAAATTACACCAGACTATAAACTATAAAATCTACAGTAAATCTATAAGTTGGGCGGTACATTTATAAATTACAACAATAATAATTCAATAATAAGTATCTGTGTTCCAATTAGCCACATTCATGGGGTGACCATATTTTTGTTAACAAGAAGTAGTGAGTAAATAATAATAGGTAAATAATAATATTTGATATTTTTATAAACAATAATTATTAATCTAAAACACTCATCCAAATTGAAAAAAACCTTCCGAGCAAAGATAAAATGTCGCCGGCAGGACTCGAACCCGCACCCTTCTAATGTCCGGTTAGATGCTCTACCGTTGAGCTACGTCGGCTTATCGCAAACCTGCCAAGTTAATCAATATATACTAGTGTTCCATTCAATAATTACTGTTTTTATTATATTTTCACCTGTAAACAACCAACTTTATTAGTATGAGAGAGGCTTGTAACGGCTAAATCCCTCAAATAGATGGCGCCGAGACAAATTATGTCTACATTTTATTGGTGAAAATTGCTTTGACTTGTCAAATATTTATTAATTGATAAACTAAAGTTCTTAAAAACTTAAGACAAGATTTTTGTGCATTTTGTACCCTTTGCGCTATGCACAAAAATCTTGTCTTAAGTTTTTAAGAACTTTAGTTTATCAATTAATAAATATTTGACAAGTCAAAGCAATTTTCACTAATAAAATGTAGACATAATTTGTCTCGACGCCATCTATTTGAGGGATTTAGCCGTTACAAGCCTCTCTCATACTAATAAAGTTGGTTCTTTACAGGTGAAAATATAATAAAAACAGTAATTATTGAATGGAACACTAGTATATATTGATTAACTTGGCGGGTTTGCGATAAGCCGACGTAGCTCAACGGTAGAGCATCTAACCGGACATTAGAAGGGTGCGGGTTCGAGTCCTGCCGGTGACATTTTATCTTTGCTCGGAAGGTTTTTTTCAATTTGGATGAGTGTTTTAGATTAATAATTATTGTTTATAAAAATAATAATTGTTACCCTTTGCGCTATGCACAAAAATCTTGTCTTAAGTTTTTAAGAACTTTAGTTTATCAATTAATAATAATATTTGAGTTTGGGGGGAGTTGGGACTTAGAAGACAGGGAATACCGGGAGGGAGTTCAATTTTAAGTTTTACCAATTCATGCATAAAGCTTGGAAATTGGTCATTGATAGGACGGAATAGGTGGAATCTGGCGAGATGACTAAGACAAAAAGTGTGACCTAGTCTCATTCGAGTTATGGAGGAAATATATTTTTTTGACATTCAAGTGTATTTATGAAACCAGGGCTTGACAGGAACAAACGTTTTAACGAGTACTGATGACCTTTTGTTAGAGAAGCTATTTTCCATTCGAGGATCATTGGAGTTTATATTTACTTTTTAGAATAGGGAAATAGTTTCTAACTAGAACAGGAGTATCATTTAACGGACCGTGAACAGTGACTTCCTTAGCAATGGAATCCACTATTTCGTCTCCAGTAATACCTAGGTGTCCCGGAACCCAGGCCGGACCATTGACGCATGTGATAGTAAAATGGAATACAGGAGGTCTCTGATAGAGCAGATTAGGTAATTACTATTAGCATTGAGTGGGGATGAACTTATTTTTTGTAGTGAGCTAAGCGAATCGGAAAGAATAAGGGCGTTTCTAATATTGTGCGGTTTGACGAGATGCAGTGTTTCTATGATAGCTATGCATTCAGCCGAGAAAATGGAGCGTTCTTTGGGAAGATTGTGTGGGAGACTCATTTTCCTGTGTGGATCTTTGTTACTCTTGCAAATAGGAATGATATTTTGAATTATCCAGTCTGGGGGTATAATACCAGAGTCCAGAAATATATTGATACGAGAGAAAAAGTAGGAAAGGGAATTGTCATCGTTGTGTCTGATGAATATGTTCAGAATTTCATCCCTACCCAGGGCAGAGTCTTTGAGGTTTTCCATAGCTCTTTTTAACTCCTCTATGGAAAATGGGGCATCTAACCATGAAGACGAATTTGGGGTATAAGATGAAATAGGTTGTTACTTCATTGAGATTAGGGACATAAGGGGGAACTATTATTATTATTAGGCGTGATGGTTAGTTAGTTAATAGGGATCTAATATTTCCTATACTCGTACAGGTAATATCATTACCCGCCCTCACTAAAGTAAACATAGTCTAAATAATAGTCACAATAGTACTTCTCAACCTTCGTCTTCCCCATCTCGTTAGTAGCGCCCCTACCATCTTCCTTCAGTAGCGCAATGTTCGCCAAATATCCATAAATTCTCTTGGCTCTGGGCAGTCACACTTGGTTATAGTCATAAAGATCAAGAACAAATGCTCAATTATATTAAAAATTTTGCTTATCTCAAGTCGTAAAAGTTGTAGCTTTTATGACCACAACATCAGATTATGATTAAAACACTACCTAATAGAGCTGGTCAAAATGTTCCATTAAATAATTTTATAGGTGGAAATAGGTACCATCGCCATTGAAACCATTTATAGAATAAGCAACACCCCAGCCTCAGGTTTCCCCAAGTGACTCACTATGTTTGTTGATTTGGTAGGTTTGATGATTTTCTTTCAAAATTGTCTTCAGAATACAAATCTTAATACGAATCAAAAAGTTTCACTCGATTTGACGTCATAGAACCAGAGATATAAGGAAACAAATCCGACCCCGAGACTTGCATTGTGCATGTAAATTTGGTATATTTTTAAATAAGTTTTACTTTTGGAAGCTTTTTTCACTTGGGCCCATCAATCAGTGGAGTGCACACCATTAAAGCTGAAAAGCTGTGCCTACTCTAAGAAAAGCGAACCATAAAAATAAATGAACACACTGTTTTTAAAAAAAATTACCATGAAATTGGTGAGGAACTTGTACGCTTATTTATTCTGTTGGTCACAAAAACAGCAGAAGATTTTTAAAAAATTATACAACCAAAAATAGATTACGTACAATTTTTAGTAAATTTTACAGGATAATGAAATGCATATAGAAATAATAATAATATATTTATTTTGGTATGAACCAAAGTCAAATTGAAAAATAGGCGTGAAGTTTGTTGTTATATTGTATTGTTATTGTAAGATGATAATAAATGGAAATTTTCAAATATTTAATGCACAATTCATACTTGAATATGAAAAACTACACACTGTCTACCTTTGGTCATAAAGTAATGCACGCCACAGCCATCAATCTTAGTACTAATCCAAAAATTCAGTCAGTTCATTCAGCTGGAAAATGCATGGGTCACCGCACCTACTGTGGGGTGGGGCTACCATTACCTGAACAGGCCCTGACCCTTGGGCTCATGGCAGAGAGTGGAGTTAGTGAAAAAACAATGCTGTGTACAATCATAACCGGGACAACATCAAACCAGCGGCAATCAATCGGATGACCCTCACAACCAGGTTCTCCTGGAACTTCGCTAGCATCTCAGTAGGTGGGATGGATTCATCCTTCCGCCATCCCTAGATATACTCACCCCCAGCTTCCTTCCCCACACTAAACACCCAATTCCTTTCCTGAACATTCCTCTCCGAAAGAGCTGAGACTAGACGCCTCCTATCTGGATATGGACTATATATCTGTATGGACTCCATATATCTATGTATACAGACTCAACAGATTTAAGATTTTAAAAAATCCTGTGTTGATGTTGATATTGCTAGTGTTAAGTGTGTTGGAGTCAAATTCGATCATTTGGGTTCCATGTGAACTAACTTACATTTTGTGCATTGAAAGAGTGCACAAGATATTTATAAGATTTTTATTTTTGCATCTCTACGGACGATACCCTTGGCTATACCCATCTACTTATATTTTGGGTATGACCAATTACCACTCCTTAAAAACACATAGAAGAATTTCTCTAAAATTTGTTTTTTTTTGTTACATAAAGGTAAAATAATTAACAGTGAGATTCTGACTCAAATAAATTTGTTTGTACCGGAATTCCACTCTAGAGGATGTCAGCACAACCTCTTATACAGTCTAGCGAGCCGCACAAACATATTTGTGAACTCACGTGTGGGGAGATCCATGTGCTTCCTAAATACTGGATCAAGAAATCGATCTGTTTTTTATGTCTTATAATGCATTTAGGTTTTTAGCACTGCATAAGCGGTTCAATTATAATTTATTAGACTATAAATTATCTGTAAACTTATAAATATTTGTACAATTTTAATAAATAAATTTAAAATTTGATTTTATCATTCAATATTTATTTTCATATTTTGTTAATTACAATAGTAAGGCAGGTGCAAGGTTTTTTTTTGTTGCTCATTATATTTATCAAAAACCAATTATTTTCTGTTATCTACTTAAAGAAAAGTGTTGTGTATCGTTCCTTGAGGACTCTTCTCCCCTCTGGTCATCCAGGAGCCAATTTTCGCAGCTGATTATCAGATATTTATGCACTTTTCTACCTAGTCGTCACCAGTTCCATTTTTTTTTTTTTTTCTTTTTCTTTTGTATTTGTAAAGAATGGAGGATATTCCTGAAAAGGTCCATTCAGGACTCCCCAGAAAGCCTCCAGATCCCCCTCCTGACCTTCCAGATAATACGTCAGAAATTTCAGACAGTGAATCTGTCATAATAAAGTCCTACAAAAAAAGAAAGTTTAGTGCATCTCCAAATATATCCGACACTCCTTCAACTTCACAGACCCCAGCCCCACTCAATATCGATTGCTGCCGTCTCTGAGACTTGGTTTAAGCCTGCTCAACTCTTCAAGGTGAGTGGCTTCCAATGTCTGCGGGACGACCGCATTGATGGGATGGGCGGTGCAGCCCTGCTCATCAAAAACTCCCTACCCTTCACCCCTCTTTCCATTAAACCCATAAATGCATCCTTCCAATTAGTGGCAGCTACTGTCTCTAATATTACATTTATATCTCTCTACATTCCCCCTTCTACCTCATTTGATCTTTCCTTATGGGTCCACATGCTTGGCAAAATATCTTCTCCTTTGGTTATTCTGGGTGACTTCAATGCACACTCCCCACTTTGGGGTTCTTCATCCACGGATTTCTCAGGAAACAAAATTATTGACCTTATGGACTCCTTAAACCTGTGTCTTCTAAATGACGGATCCCCAACAAGGTTAAGTCACCCTGGACAGAGACCTAGTGCGGTGGACATATCTCTTTGTTCCCCATGTATCTCTCCACTAATTTCCTGGAGAACTACCTCAGACCCCTGCGGCAGTGACCACTATCCCATCATTCTGTATCTGGGTCAGCGGTTAGATACTCACCCCTTTAAAAGTAAATCAAAATATATTACAAAGAAAGCCAACTGGTCCCAATTCAAAGAATCTATTCAGGCTCTTACCCTCTCCCTTCCTACCCCTAATTCAGAAAATTGCACCTCCACTTATAAATCTTGGTCCGAATCCATTCTTAAATCCGCTGAAAAGGCTATTCCTAAATCATCTCCTGTAGGCACGAAGGCTCGCCCTCCCCCTTGGTGGGATGAGGAATGCCTTCAAGTGTTGAAAGAAAGGAAAGCGGCCAATAAGACATACTGCCAACAGATGACAATGGAAAATTACTTAACAGCCAAGAATGCCCAAGCTCTGGCTAAACGTACATTTAGTTTAAAAAAAAAACAGCTGGCGTAACTTCTGTACTAACATATCCCCTGCCACTCCAGCGGGGGAGGTTTGGTCGATGATTCGCAGATTTAGATCTTCCTTTTCACTGCCGAAGCCATCTCACAATTCAGCAATTTGGATGTCTGACTTTCTTAGCAAAATAGCTCCCCCTTATGTCCCTAATCTTGATGAAGTACCTATTCCATCTTTCACCCCAAATTCGTCTTCATGGTTAGATGCTCCATTTTCCATAGAGGAGTTAAAGAGAGCTTCGGAAAACCTCAAAGACTCTGCTCCAGGCAGAGATGAAATTCTGAACATATTCATCAGTCACAATGATGACAATTCCCTTTCCTACTTTCTCTCTCTTATCAATTTATTTCTGGATTCTGGTATTATTCCCCCAGACTGGAAAATCCAAAATATCATTCCCATTTGCAAGAGTAACAAAGATCCTAGTCTAGGTTCAAGCTATAGACCGATTGCTCTCTCTTCTACTCTATGCAAAGTAGCTGAAAGGATGATTAAGAACAGATTAGACTGGTTCGTAGAAAAAAATCAAATCCTTTCCCCTTCGCAGTTTGGATTTAGAAAAGGTAAAAGTACCCTTGATAACCTTTCTTCTCTTGTGACAGATGTTAAATTAGCACTTTCTAAAAACGAATATTGCATAGCAGTGTTTTTAGACATCTGCGGAGCATATGACAATGTTGTCATCCCCATTCTAAAAGAAAAATTATTGGCGATTGGCGTCCCACCCAAATTGGTCCAATTCATTATTAATTTGCTCTCCCAGAGAACTATTTTTGTAGCCGGGCCTGGATCCTCTCCCCACATTAGACACATATTCAAAGGACTCCCGCAAGGGTCTGTCCTAAGCCCGATCCTGTACAATATTTATACTTTCGATCTGGAAAAATCTATTCATTTCATGTGCGATATACTTCAATACGCCGATGACTTAACGTTCTACAAAATATCCCCCAATATTTTCATCGCAGCGTCAGCAATCAACAACGTTCTTAGAAAACTCTTGGCGTGGTTAAATAGTAATGGCCTTGAACTTTCTCCTTCCAAAAGCAAAGTTGTCATCTTCACCCGTCGTCGAAAGCTCCCTGATATTCAGGTGAGATTTGGCAATGAAGTCATCCCTATCTCTAAGGAAGTTAAGTTCCTGGGAATGTTTTTGGATCCCAAGCTTACTTAGAACACCCATATAAATCATGTTATCACAAAATGTGAAAGCAATATCAATCCACTTAGATTTCTGTCCGGAGTGTGGTGGGGTTCCCACCCAGCATCTTTAAAACTTCTTTACAATGCCCTCATCCGAAGTCATCTTGATTACGGATCTTGCCTGTTTGATTCAATATCTTCTTCAAATTCACATAAATTAGATAAGATCCAGTCAAAGTCTCTTCGTCTTATTCTAGGAGCCATGAAATCTTCCCCAATCAACTCAATGCAAGTAGAATGCTCCGAACCCCCCTTGCATATAAGAAGGCGATGCTTAGCAGAAAAATATATTTTCAAAACATGCTCGATAACATCCCATCCCTTGATTCCTAAACTTCAATCTTTAAAGTATGATGTTATTTCAAATCCATTTTGGAAAAAACATTCCCCCCCCTTTTCTATGACTGCTATAACTCTTTCCTGGATATACCCACCAACATCTATCGTAACGAATCTCTTCCCTTATACTCGTGTTCCTTTGAAAGCCTTACCTTCTATCCCAAGGTTCACCAGTTTATAGGAATAAGCAAAAAAATATAAACAATTCAGCTCAATCAAATAATGTAGAATTTAACAAAATTATTGAAAACAATTGGCCAAACTATATAAAATTATTCACAGATGGTTCCAAACTCAGTCAGGATTCCCATTGCGGGGCCAGTGTGTATGTTCCACACAGGAAGATGAGTCTCCCACACAAACTTCCCAAAGAATGCTCCATTTTCTCTGCTGAATGCATAGCTATCATAGAAGCACTGCATCTTGTCAAATCGCACAATATTAGAAACGCCCTCATTCTTTCAGATTCGCTTAGCTCACTACAAAAAATATGTTCATCCCCACTCAATTCTAATAGCGATTCCCTAATCTGCTCTATCAGAGACCTCCTGTATTCCATTTCACTATCAAATACGTCAGTGGTCCTGGCTTGGATTCCAGGACACCTAGGTATTACTGGAAACGAAATAGCGGATTCCATTGCTAAGGAAGCCACTGTTCACGGTCCGTTAAATGGTATTCCTGTTCCAGTTAGAGATTATTTCCCTATTCTAAAAAGTAAATACAAACTCCAATGGTCCTCTGAATGGAAAATAGCTTCTCTAACAAAAGGTCATCAGTACTCATTAATACAACCGTTTATTCCTGTCAAGCCCTGGTTTCATAAATACACTTGCATGCCAAAAAAATATATTTCCTCCATAACTCGAATGAGACTAGGTCACACTTCTTGTCTTAGTCATCTCGCCAGATTCCATATAGTCAGCTCGCCTTACTGTGATTGTGGGTCAGAGGACACTCTGGACCATAATTTCTTTGAATGTCCTATCAATGACCAATTTCCAAATTTTATGCATGAATTGGTAAAACTTAAAATTGATCTCCCTACCAGTATTCCCTGCCTTCTAAGTCTCAACTCCCCCCAAATTAACAATTTATTAGCAAAATACATTTATAAAAATGGCATTAAAATTTAAGTCATTGGGGATTAAGAACACATTAATTTACACTGTTTAACTTATCTAACTTATCTGCTTCAATTTTATTTGCCCAAATATTATATCTTGTTTAAAAGTAACTAATTTTAAGAACAATCTGTACAATTAAAATCTAACTGATTATACATGGCCGAGATCGCCCTTAATGGGTGAAAGCCAATAAAAAAAAAAAAAATAAAAAAAAATAAAAAGACAGGTGCAAAACACATAAAAGTAGGTACATAGATAAAATAGATAGCCTTTATAAAATACAACAACTACATAGATATTTCATTTGTCTCACAAACAAATACAGGAATAACATAGTGTATACTTATACTCTAGACACATATCTTAATAATCATTGAGGATGTATGCAATAATCGTCTGTTTGTATTTGAATTCCGAGCAGTTGAACATATCTACTATGTCTGAAAAAGTATTACCTTCTGCGTGAAGTCTAGGTACTAGTGACTTTTTCAACGACTCGGTCCTGAAATTATTGTTACTTATTAAAATTTTAGATGGAGTAGTTTTAGTTGGAAAATTAAATTTAATTAAGCTGACTATATTAGGGCTGCTTTTTTCTTTACGTCAAGTGCTTTTATTTTACGTGTAACATCAGATAAGTTTAACACGTTGACTGCTGACAACGCGGCTCACGCGTTCATACAAAACAAATGTGTGCAGTGTCTCTGGCTCATTTGACACTCTCTCATTTATAAAGCACGGTTCACATAGGACAGGTCAACACTCATATTTTATAACTATTAATTTCTACTTTTATTAATTTATTTTATATTAAAGGTATTTACTTTTAAAAAAAAATTTCAGTTCTTAAAGGTAAAATATTTCAGCAGTGAATGTGTTAAGTGTATTATATTAATAATATTGCCAACAGGGGGTGGTACTTTGCACAAGCCTCACCGTTGTCAGGGGATTGAAATATTTTTCAGCTCCACATATGGTGGCATTTTTTTCTAGTCGCTTATCATAAGCGCATAATTTGTGCACATGTTTTTTCTTTAAAGAAAGACAAACATATGGTCAATGGCTGAGTTGGCATTGCGTCTGTGTCCCACCCGGACGTCATGAGTTCAAATCCTAGGCTGGTCAAGTCCTCCATCACGACACAAGCAACATCTTCCGGTTAACCTTTTCTACACATCAAAAATATGTATGACTTCTGTAACACATGGGGCTCTTTAAACTATAGGAGCTTTACGGCGCACAAGTGAGCCGCCTGCATATGGTGCGGAGCAGGGGTGCACTTCCCGCGTCTAAAAGTTAATGTGATGCTAGTAGGAGATTTTCAAATATTTTCAGGTTATTCGTAAACTAGTAATGTTTGTCTTTCTTATTAAAATAATTAAGGCGAAAGAATGCTTCTATCACAATACTCCCCTGAAGAGACATGGCGAACTCGGCGGCAGACCTAGGACGTGAAAAACAAACACCTCGTTGTAGATCCAACTATTAAATTGCCAGTGTTCTCTTTCCCTCGGAAGACATGGATCTCATTAAACCACATCTGGTGCAACCATAGCCGTTGTGCATATATGATGCATAAATGAATGATTCCGAACTTTTTGTATGTGGACAAACAACATATATATATGATCATAGAAGAATGTCCCCTTCATCAGTTTCCCTATGGCACCAAATGAATACCGATGCCATCGACTGGCTCAACAATCTCAGCATCTCACTATGACCTCCACCATACGAAGAAGAAAGAATTTTAAAAAAATATTCAAAAAAACATTCTGAGGTTACGAATAACCTGATGATATTTGAAAAACTCCTACTACCATCATGTTGCTTGTGCAATAATGGACAACTTATCTAGCAGAGGAATTGGACACACAACGCCTGGGTTGGAACCCGATGCATTCCTCCACTCAGCTACTAACCGGTCGGCATAATACGGCAATAAAGCTACAAAGGAACAAACTAATTATAATCCATTTTATTCAAATCTATGCTTACACTCTCTGCAACTATGATATCCTCACGAATTATTAGATGAGTGGCTAATGTTTTTGATTTTGTTGATAAATAATAAATTGCAAAGCTGGACAAATAACACTCCGAGCTATTCCCTGACTTTTCCAGAACGCTATGTATTACTCTGGGATGTGCACACCCAATTTCTACAAGCTGTTTGCTTTGTATTGCAGACTCTCAGTTGGTTGGCACTGAAGAGGAAAATTTGCCAGCAGGGTGGCCTCCCTTTCAACAATGCATTCACCCCTCCTAACCTAACCAGCGAAAAATTTCTGTAGAATAAAGAATTTTTTCTATTATTTATATCGAAGACAATTCCTTCTAACTTGATCATCTTGGTTTCAACTAATGTAAAGAGGGTCCCCTCAACCTCATGGAGCATCAACCCCTTTTTTATTAATGATAGAGATAACTGTATGATTGTGGGCTTTCCAATAAAGAATTAGGTTCCTTCTCTAGTGCAATTCTCGGAAACTTGATATCTAGTTCTACCTTACTAAATGTACTATTCCTGCTTGAGCACAAGGTGGGTTTCTTTCTCCATCATCACTTCGAACCTCCTGAGCAGTCAAGCGCAATTACTTTTGCACAACACTTAACCCCTAGGATGGTAATCACACACGTGCACATGCACTCCCTACCAAGAAAAACTATGTCTACTAACAAGAACTGTGTTGATGGAAGCTCTCTTTTTCTCTAGAAAGTTCTTCTCCCTTTATATTAAGAAACAACAAATTTCTAAAACTTTTGATTGTCTGGCATGGAAAAAGTCATCTTACAAGATCCATCAAACCTTGCATTATAGCATCACAAAGATCTGCGCTGTCACCGATGATGTAAATATTTGTTTTGTATCAATGATCTCGTTGAACGTACACCATTATGCTGATAATGACACGGTCCACGCGGTAATATATTTGATTGGTCCCTTCCAATTTACACATTTGTTTGGGATTAAAATGTTGGCCAACACCTCAAAAAAGTTCGTACCTTGGTAGAGCCAACCTGATTTATTTCTCTAAATTTATTTCTAGGTTGAGGTTGATCATAATAGTAAATATTGTTCTAGTTTTTCCAGTAGAAGCAAAGCATTCCATTGCAATATTTTGCAACGATTTTTAGACTAGCTCTGCTTGCCATTTCCTAAGTAAAATAAAAAATAATTGAACGTTCGTATTCCTACTGATTTACATATTCACAATAACATTTCTTCTTCTAGCCTTAAGATGATTCAGAATTTATGGAATAATCAATGTGAATGTTAATGCTCAATTTATCTTAATCTCAGAGAAACTCAGGTAAAGCTGTAAAAATATTTTTTTTAATCCCCTGAAAAAATTGCTACTTTAAAAGAGTCCATTAAGAGTTAGTGGTGCTAAAAATGACAGAGTGGATGCTTTTTTTTATTCATGAGAATGCTCCGAGTATGGCCCTCTCACCCTGGTCTGTTTTGTCTTCAACTTTGTTTTTTTGCACATCAAGAACTTTTTGTCATGTGTACCAATACATTACTATGTGGATGATATTACAGTCCATGATAGTCTTTTCTTTGACTAGCCCCTAACTAGTACAGGGCTCTATGCAACGAATTATAGCAGGCGAACCACGCTCGCCGGGCGCATTATAACTAGGCCCTAAAGGAAACAGAAACTTTGGTTCGGAGGGCTTTGGAGCAGGGAATAGATGGTTACATCAAGAAAGTTTAAAGAATATCAATACATAATATACATATATTTTGTGTTTGTCGATTTATTCAATGCTTTATAAAAAGTGTTACAATCATCCGATTTAAATCAAATATGCGCCGTTCTGTCCGATAACTTGTTGCCAACGAGAATCCAACTTCATAATGCCCCTCTCGTAAAAGCCCTTGTCCTTATTGGCAAAAAACACGGACAACCAATTTTCACAGGCCTCTCAGGCCAAATTTGTACCCCCAAGCGCGTTGGCCATAAACATAAACAGGTGGTAGTCACTTGGTGCCAGGTCCGGACTATAGGGTGGATGCATAAGAACTTCCCATCCGAGCTCCCGGAGCTTCTGGTGCGTCATCAAAGATGTGTGCGGCTTGGCGTTGTCCTGATGAAACACGATTCCTATTCACCAATGCTGGCCGCTTCTGTTCAATCTCCAGCTTCAAACGCTCGAGTTGTTCACAGTAGAGGGCAGAATTGAGCGTTTGGCCATAGGGTAACAGCTCATAGTAGAGTATTCCCTGCCAATCCCACCTAACATACAGCAAAGTCCTGGCTCGGCCACGGTCTGGGCCGCTTCGTTGGCTTTCGACCACGATATCTGGCGCTTGACATTGTCGTAAGTGACCCACTTTTCATCACCAGTTACCATCCGCTTCAGAAATGGGTCGATTTTGTTGCGATTCAGCAGTGATTCACAGATGGAAATTCGATTCATGAAGTTTTTTTGCGTCAGCTCGTGTGGCACCCAAATATCGAGCTATTTTTTAATCCAGCCTTCTGCAAATGGTTCAAAATGGTTTTATGATCGATATTCAGCTCCCGGGCGATGCTACGACTGCCAACATAACGATCTATCTAGATATTTTCCATGATTTTATCGACATTATCGACGACACCCCTGCCAGAGCGTGGTGCATCATTCACCTCCACTACACCAGAACAAAATCGCTCAAACCACTCTTGTGCAGCACGAACCGAAAGAGTATCGGCCCCGTATACATCGCAAATTTTTTTGGTCGCTTTCGCCGCGTTTTTCCCTTTCAGGTAGTAAAAATGTAAAATATGGCGAATTTCTTCCTTCGAGAGCTCCATACTCGACGCACGATAGTTCACGACTGAACCCACCAAGCGCAATACTGTCAAAGAAGCGTTTGTAGTATACACTCACACCTTTACAACGCTGTATCGTATGATCCGATGTGACCAATAATGAACAAGATATACTTATTTGATAAAAAAAGGGCACGAAATACGAAATTACTTTTTCCCCAGCCTGATATATAATATATTTTTAAAACGTAATATTTCTTTAGAGTTTCATAATTTACTGCATCGAAGTGAAATGTATAAGTGCAAAGTCATTTGTAAAGAATTACAATGGAACTGAGTTAAACAAAAATATTATGTAGAATGGGTGTGATATTAGTGAAAATTTTCATTTCCGTTTTTATACATTTTGCTGTACAAAACACAATAAATGCCTTCAATTCCAGCAAAAAAAAATCCTATGTTATCCTATTCCACAAGTGGGAAAATGTTGGTGGGTTGTTATTAACGCTTGTCAGACTCTACTTGACACCGGCAGTGTATAATAACTCATTCCACATTAGCCGGACGCGCACAAATGTTGGTGTTAGGGAATAATAATCAGTGAGAAATAGTTAGGATGCAGGCGAGTTCTCCAGATATTATATATATATTGTTTTGATATTACTGTCTGTATCCGTATTTTCTCCTAAAATAAATAAAAATTTTTAAAAAAATGTGAGAGTTATTCAATCAAAATCAAACTTTGATGGATTCTGACATATTTTTTTGGAGTGTAAGGAGAATATATGACGCGAATGTGAATGGAGGAAGAAGCCGGGAACGTGGAAGGAAGACATGGCACGATCAAGTGAATCAAATACTTAAGTCGGGCCATATCAGAAGTTGGAATAACAAAAGAGAATGTATGAGACGTTGTATGGATGTGAATGAAGCAAGAAGTGTATGCCAAGATAGAGTTGTTTGGCGGTCCGTCCTCTCTGCCTACCCCTGCGGTGAGACGGCATGATGGTTAGTAAGTTAGTTAGGATAACTTCATTGTCATAATAATTTAATGGTCTATTTTTCTATAGCGCCGTTTAGTGATTAACTAGAAAATCAAAATAAAGGATGTGACCTAGATTATAAACAAAACCACAAAATTAAATACAAAAAAAATCATACAAACTCTTTTGCAACGTTGTCCTTGAAGCATCACCAAAAAATTGGAGATCAATGGTAGATGCTTGACGTGTAAAAATGGGGTATCGATGTCTTGTGGTTGAAGATCAATCGCCATTGATGCAATGCTGCCAGTGTCTAGGTTTTTGGTCACATACTGTGTCGAATGTCACAAATATTACTTATCCTAACAAGGATAATGAGTCAACATGTTCAAACTGCAGTGGAGGTATGAGGAACAGCCAGGTAACAAATCCAGATTGCCCACTCTGGAAGCTGATGGATGAACACTTCATAGAAAGGGTAGACTACGTGGACCACAGTTAAAAGCAACTTCAAGGAACACAAATGTTTAAAAATGCCACAAATAGTTCCCGTATGCGTACTATGCATATGAAGCATTAGAAATAAAATTGATGAAATTGAGAAACTTTAAAAATATACAGAAACAATACACATTCTTGTGATTATGGAAACCTGACTACGTAAAGGAGAGCAAATATTCAACGTTGCTGACTACTCTGGGAATTTGCTTCCCACAAGATGGACAGAGGAGGAATCGCTATCTACATCCATAATTCACTTAACTATAAGAAAACCAAAAAATACTGCAGTAAGCTTTTTACCTTACGCCAAACTCAAATATAACTAATTTCTTTGACACTTTAGAATTAATATTAAATAAAAACAAGCAAGACACTTTAATTTTTGGAGATTTCGATATCGATATCTCAAAAGACACTTATTATCTTCTTTTTTTTTATAACAAAATAACAAATAATGATATCCTCACCGGGATTTCCCAAGCTGAGGATTTCATTTACAAAATATTAAGTTACATTATATTAAATTGATGTGCTTGATGAAAAAAAATTTAATAATTCTTAGGTGAGGTGTTTTAAGTGTAGTTGAGTTTTTTTTTAACACAATATTTCCCACAAGGATAACTAACATCACCACCTCTTTGATAGACCACATTATCACAAATAAAACAAACATATTAGGAAAAATCTCAAATATTGATGATCCCCTTACTGATCACAACATACTAATATTGGATTATTCCCTGAAAAACCTCCCCAATAACAGATCCGTAAGAAATCTCTCACATTAATACAAAGTAAATTATCAACAATTAAAATCCTTACTTAAAACCTGTAAATTCACTCATTCATCATGAAAACAAAAAAAATTTATTATTTCGACAACTATCTTCAAAATGCTATAAATTCATGCAAATCCATGTTAAAAGGTAATAAAGGAGACAAAAGACTAAAAAATACTCCATGGTTTGATGCCAAACTTGATACACTAATTAAAAAAAAAACAGCATATTCAAACTTTGGAAATGAAATGAAGAAAGTGTTCCCTTGACAATAGAAAAAAATAAAGCACGTTATACTGTCACCAAATATAGAAAATATCAAATATAAATATTATACCAAAGTATTAAATAAAAACATGAGTAAGGCACAATGAACCTGGAAAACAATAAATTTCATCCTACCTAATAGCTCGCAAAACCAAACAATAGCTTGCAAATCTCTGGCGATAAATGACAAAGAAGTAAAGGGACCACAGGAGATTGCATCTGCATTTAACACCTTTTTCCTCTCAATTGGAGAAAGTTTAGCATCATTCATTAAAAAATCCAATCCTGATAGAAATATGATCTACACGGAAATTCAAGAACACCAATCTCTTAAGATGATCAGAACAAAGAGAAAAGAGATATCTAACCTTAAGACTAAAGCGACTGCTGGTTTCAATGGTGTAACCCAGTCATTCCCAAAGTGGTCTATATCGACCCCCAGGGGTAGATTCCGACCTGCAAGGGGTCCAGGTCAATGAAAAAAAAAATTGGGGGTGCATGAGACGTAAATGGGAGTCCACGAGAGTGGATTCCATTTAGGCAGGCCGTCACCAAAATGTTGGCTTCCCGCGAATGTAATAATCCACCTCACAGATAGTACCTATGTAGGTACTTACTTAATACTCTCTTATAATTGAGATAAATTCCCTAATTATATGCATATTTCATAAAATTATGTAAGTAGGTAATAATATTCGCTTTTTGATCACAGAACATGTAACTTGTAAAAACTTGCATATTTGCCACCAGTAGCAACTAGCAACGTCATAAGCGCAATAACAACGCTTATCGAGACTTAAACCAATGCTTTGCAAGAATGGCACAGGATTGAACCAATCGTGCTGGCATGGACTTGTTTAATTCGTCCATTATAAATACGAATATCAGAGACAAACATTACTCATTTGTATTCCGAATTTTGAGAAGAAAAGTGTTAAGCAAATATTTTCAAAAATATAATTAGATAACTATGGAGTGTATCGTAGCTATAGGGTAGGATCAAGAAGTAGTAAAACTAAATTTCTGTTACGCAAACTGAGCGGTGGAGGGTGGGGTCTGAACACCGGAGGGTGGTAGTGGGGAGCCTTCCAAAGAAAACAATATTTTTTCCAGCCATCTGCGGGCAAGCGGAGAGTAAGCACGTTGATTTCCGTGAACTTCTGTTAAAAAGTGTCGTTGCGATTCAATATGAAAAAAAATTTCGAGCAGCGTTACCCCCATCAAATTCTGCGTCAAATTTTGGAAAACCGCGACGGAGACCCTTGGAATGATTAAGGACGCCTACAGGGATGCTTCCATGAGCCGCTCAATAGTGTTCGAGTGGCTTAAGCTATTCCGGGAGGGGTGGGAGCTAGTTGAAGATGACCAGTGCGCCGGTCGCCCGTCAATTTCAAGGACTGATGAAAATGTGGCCAAAGTTAAGGCGCTCCTTAACTCAGACCTGAGCACAAACATTCATCTGATTGTTGATGAGTTAGGGATTTCGTACGCATCCTCCGCGTGGGGCCAGACATCGCCGATTCTTGGAAGCTTCACCACGATAACGAGCCGTGCCCCCCTACAGTCCAGATCTGGCACCGCGGGACTTCTTCCTCTTTCCTCGGCTCAAGCAAGACCTCAAGGGAAACCGATACAGCTTCGGAGAAAACGACCAAGGGGCCGTGACAGCATCTCTGAAGGGGATTCCAGAAAGCATGTTCCAGAAGGCTTACGCGCAGTGGGAATCGCGTTATACGCGTTTTGTCGAAGCACAAGGGTGCTATTTCGTGGTCTACTAAGGATTTGTACCGATTAGTTCAATCAATTAAAACTAAATTAATTCAGTCCTACTACTTTTTTATCCTACCCTGTATATGTATGCTACGGTAGTTAGTCTTGAAATACAAAATATATTAAGATGTCAAACATCAAACATGAAGACACTTTGATTTAATTATTTATTTAAAATCTTGACAAAGTAAATCAATGTCATCTTGTTTGAGAGTGCTGGAGAAAAGTAAGTAATTTATTTTTTTTTAATTTTTTTCATTTGTAGTTCCTCCGATAGCATAAATCCGATTATATTTTTTACATTGTGTCTTACGAGTATATTATGTAAAAGCCTTTACAGGCGTATAAATAAATACTCGAGTCGGGCCATGTCAAGAGTCAAAATAATAGAAGAGAATGTATGAGGCGATGTATGAATGTGAACGAAGCAGGGAGTATGTGCCAAGACGGAGTTGAATGGCGGTATATCCTCTCTGCCTACCCCAGCGGCGTAACAGTGTGATGGTTAGTTAGTTAGTTTACACACGTATTCATTAATGGTTTTCTTTCTATCTTTAAAGACATGGTTCTATGGTACGTACATACATTATTCCTCTCTACCAAATCTATACAAAAGATCTCTGCAGATTAAAATTTGGTTTTACCCCGGGAAACAATTTTGATTGCTATGTCTCAACATATTTAAATAGATTAATTTTTGTCCTCAGATAAATGCTACTAATGATGGCACAAAGGAAAAAAAAAATGTAGGCAGTACAGCGTTGATTATTTGAAGTTTGGCTTCATCCGATCAATGTTAGACAAACACCTGCCCATGTACCTTTTATGCAACGAAGTATTAAACAATGACGTTATGAAACCATCCAAGCTGAGAAGGTGTCAACCCTGATAAATCAGATAAAGAGTTAAAATACTTTCAAACACTGAAAGAAAAACTGCAGAGGAGACCCACGTTGGATTGTATGTTTGCTTCGACTTCCAAAAGAGACGATGATGGTTTGCGGGCGTATGGATGAGTGTTTCAGGCTAATAATTATTGTTTATAAAAATAATTGTTAATGCACCAAAATCTTATCTTAATATTGAAAAAAACCTTCCGAGAAAAGAAAAAAAAAAACTTTAGTTTATTAAATAAAAAAAATATTTGACAAGTCAAAGCATTTTTCACCAATAAAATGTAGACATAATTTGTCTCGACGCCATCTATTGAGGGATTTAGCCGTTACAAGCCTTTCTCATACTAATAAAGTTGGTTGTTTGCAGGTGAAAATATAATAAATACAGTAATTATTGAATGAAACACTAGTATATATTGATTAACTTGGCGGGTTTGCGATAAGCCGACGTAGCTCAACAGTAGAGCATCTGACCGGCAATCAGAAGGGTGCAGGTTCGAGTCCTGTCGGCGACATTTATCTTTTCTCGGAAGGTTTTTTCAATTTGGATGAGTGTTTCAGGCTAATAATTATTGTTTATAAAAATAATTGTTAATGCACAAAAATCTTGTCTTAAAAAAAAAAAAAAACTTTAGTTTATTAAATAAAAAACAATATTTAATTTTTTGAGAGATTTTTTCATGGAAAAAGAGATCCCTTTATCAAATATAATATCAGCGGCAGCAGATGGAGCCCCTGCCATGTTTGGGTGGTTTCGTGGTTTTATAAGCCATTTAAAACAAAATGTATCTGGGGTGTTTGCAATTCACTGCCTTATCCATCGACAACATTTAGTTGCGAAAAATCTTAGTGATAGATTGCATCAATTTCTTCAAATCTTCATAAACGCAGTAAACAAAATTCGGAGCAACGCGTTGAATACTAGGTTATTTGCGCAGTTGTGTGAAGAAAAAGTTCATCAAAGCAGCTTTTCTTACTAGAATGAAACTAATGAAGCAAAACATTGGTCGGCGAGAATTTTCCTAGTTTCCCAATTTGGCGCAGACAAACAGTCAGGATGATGACATTTCAGCTTACGTTCAACATTTAAATGTCCTTCAACAGACTTCGAAATTAGCTTTGAAGATGTATTGACTATGGAAATACCACCATGGATTATTAACCCATACTCTGTGACATTGAAGAAACGGATATCATGACTGATATAACTGATCGGAATAATCACTAACGAAGAACTTAAGGTACAATTTAGAAAGGGATTCAGCAATTCTGGCTTCGGAGAAATATACCTGTTACATATCCTGCAGTATGGCAAATCGCGAGAAAGTTTGATAGCTTTTCCACTGTCATACCTCGTAGAAAGGGGTTTCAGCGCGGTTGCCAATCTCCTTACAAAAAAAAGAAAGATTGGAAATCACTCACCGAGGAGATTTAATGTTAAACCTGACTTAATTGCAGCCGAATATTGAAATTTTTTATATCAATGAAATCGTAAGCAGCATACTACAAATCACTCAGCAATCAACACACACTAACGTAAACCACTTTACATTCAAGACATTCACCAACACAATACTCGAAATAACAAAAAAAAATATACTATTGTATGAAGCTATCACTTTGTGGTTATCCATTATAATCAAATGAAACACTCAAACATTTATTTTATACGCCTACCGGTTTCGGAACAACCGTTTCATCATCAGGGCAAGTGTATACTGAGCAATATTACAAAATTATGGAAGAACATACATAGTAAATGGCACAGTGGAGGTGGAGGGCATGGCTAGGGATTAGTAAAGAGTGGGGGAAGAGATAGAGATTGAGGAAGGAGTGAAAGGAAACATATTTAAAATGGGGCTGTAAGATAGGTTTTTTTGATTATTAATAATACTCATTATTATTGAGGAATTTCTTAATTTCCGAGGCTTCTAAATTATCTAAGCGTTTACTTTTACTATTAATGTGAAGAATATTATCCCTATACTTTTATCAAAACTATGATTGTTTGAGATAATATGATTAGGAATTCAAAAAAAAACTCCACACAGGAGACCCTGAAGGAAATAATTTCCCTCAAGGCCTATATCATCTTTGGGGATGCTGTGTGGAGGGTCTTTTAGAGGATAGGAAGGAATGAACTTGGGTCTTGAAGAGACCCATGTTGTAGGATGGAGGAAACACAGAGGCCGGCAGATCATTCCACAGCCGAGCAGTTGAACACAGGAACGAGTCGTAAAAGCGACACGTTCTCATATGACAAATGTCGACTGTGTGCAAATGTTGGGCACGCGTTTGGTGTGTTTCCCAACTATGCACCGGTGCCGAAGGGATCAATGACGCTAGTTCCTCAGAGCATCTTCCATTAAAATACCGGTAAAACAAGGACAGCATTCCCACCTGACGTCTGTGCTCCAAAGATTGCAATCCGTTTGTTAAGATCGGCGAATCTATCAAACGGACCGCCCGTTTTCTGAGTCAAGGGTTTTTTTTTCCGATATTTTGGGACTCCCAACCAGAGGTGGCTGCCAAATTCTAAAAAGTGGAGTGCACTTGCGATTTGTACAGGGTCATCAGTTGTGTACTACTAAAGTATCTGCGGGCTCTGTACAATACGCCCAGATTCTGCTTTACTCTGGCTACGATGGAGCCCCCATACCTGAGCTGATCACTTAAGGTTATACCAAGCATATCAATGGAGGGCTTGTTGGGAAGATTGCTTCCATTAAAGGAGACATTGTCATTTCGATCTGTATTAGACGTAATCAGACATGATTGGGTTTTTGAAACATTAAATTTGACGAGGTTAATCTGACCCCAAGAGGAGACCCTCTCGAGGTAACCGTCCATTCTCTGTTTCAAAGCCCTCTGAGCCGTTGGAGTTTGTGTGCCCTTTGGGGGCTTGTCAAACAAAAAGCTATCATGGACTGTACTGTCATTCGCGTAACAATGGATTGGTGCACATGTCAAGAGGTCATTGATGTGCAACAAAAACAATGTCGGGGACAGAACCGATCCTTGTGGGACGCCAGCATTTAATGAATGCGAGGAAGAGATGAAACCATCAGCAACCGTCTGAATCGATCTCTCCCTCAGAAAGTCGGCAATCCACGTACACAAGGAAACGGGAAGTCCGTAAGAAGGCAGTTTGTTACTATTGTAGTAGTCCAATCTGGAGACTACTAGAGCATTTATCAGAGTCTTAGGAGAATCTGTTGGGAGACATCTTCTAATGTATTATAATCGTCTTAGAAAAAATACACTAGACTTTACTGTATTGCCAAGTTGAGTATTCATTGAAAGAATATTTTGGTTGAAGTGAACGCCAAAAAAACTAACTGATTTTAAGGGAATAATATCCACTCCAGAGACTCTTATTGGACTATTGTCAATTAAGTGCTGTCTCCTTGGTGATACAATCCACATAAATTCAGTTTTGCTTGCATTCAGCTTCAGTCTATTTTTATACATTCAGTTTGATACCTCATCAATACAGTGTTATGACAGATGACAATCCACATCGAAGGGATCACAAATTTTAAGAAGAAAGTAATCATCAGTATAGCCGTGACAAATTAGTTTTCGTGAAGAAATGAATGGTTCCAGATCACTGGTGTACAATATAAACCGAAGAGGACCTAGTACGTACCCCAATACATGTGCCACATGACAAAATAAAGAAAATTCGGAAACGTCATGTGGAACTAGGATTTCCAAGACTGTTTCTTACATTTTGAACTTAACAGCTGTGCGTAAATAAAACAATAGACCTTTATCTTCAATTTGTGTATATATTTATGTATTAGTAGTGAAATCGGGGCAGCAATTGCCAATGACACGGTAAACGTGAACAAACGCTACGTCATGCAGTTAATTAATTAATTGTTTTTGTGTTTCTTTTTACATGAATACCGCACAAGAGTCTCAACTGCTCCCAACCGTCTGGAGCCAGTGAGGCTATGGCATCCCCAATTGGGAAATGTTGTGAGGCTGAAGGTATCCATTAAATTTTTAGAAATTTAATGTAAATCAAATTTAATAATGTTATTATTAAGTACTGCAAGTATTTTAGTTTTTATTATTGTGACAGCTGTTTCGGCGTTCAAGGCTATTTTCAAACTCTCACAATAATAAAAACTAAAATACTTGCAGAATTTAATAATAACATTATTAAATATGATTTACGTTAAATTTTAAGAAAAACGTCATGCATTGTTGCCATCGTGACGGATTTCCTATCATATCTAGCAGATCGGATCTTCATAAACGGGAGAATTTTGTGTCTAACGGGATTTACAGGATAAAGGTATTTCCTGGTGGAATCGAATAATATTATTTATTGAAGAAAAGAACGAAGTAATTCCCGGAATTAGTGAAATAATGGGAAATCTATAATTGCGTTATTTTATCGCACTAGCAATTTCTACAGGCAAACATTTATTTAGCCATTTGCAAGGACTCCCCTACATAGGGACCTCAGGATATTATTTTGTTTATTGAACATCTATGTTCTGGGTATTCATCTATTTGTCGTCTTTCTTTGTTTTAGTTTCAGAGTACTGGTGGATCACAGATCGTCGTTTGTGGTTGTCAATAATAATTATTGTGTGAGTCGACACTGATTAAAACATGTCACACCTATTTATTACCCCCAAAAGTAATAGATATGGTAGGGTTAACACAAGAAACGTAACCAAGACCAACCATCTACGTCTACATTGCAATTTGATGATCGGTGATGCCATGCCCCTGCTCGTCGATAGCTCTTGCGCATTTTGGTCGTTGTTTTAGTGCTCAAAATCAGACGACATGTTTGTTTTGTTCCTGGATTAATTTTAGAACCCGTTTATGTATTATAACCATAATATGATTAACACACTCACTCTTTTCCATCAAAAAAACAACAGTGAAAAGGGGATACAAGCTATTACTTTTCTATGTTTATTATTTACCTATTCTTGTAATTATTTCTCAGAATACTTTGTACCCTGATGAGAGAAGCTTCACTTTTGAATTATTTTTATAAGATATTTATTATATATAATTAACAGCATTGTTTACATGGTAACAATAACGTGTGTGTAAGTACTAAAAATGTTGTTTTATTTATTTACGTAATCCTTCTTTTTTTTTAATTAATCCTCCCTAATTGAGAAATTCTCGTGTTTAGTTAGGGAGTACTAATATATATTGTTACATATTTAATAATATCAAGAGTACTACCATGAACTTGATATTCTGGTGCCTATACACTAATTTCAAAAAAATAAAAGGAAATAAAATATATCTATATAATGTATATATATAAACATTTTTTTTTCTAAGTGAGCTTATAATATACACCTAAAATTAGTTTCTTGTAAAATGTATTTACTTAAAAATTTCATAATTTTTTCAGCTTGTATATCTTTGGGAGGTTCGTTAAAACTTTTTATGACTGTATATGTACAATGGTGTTGAGCTGTTGTTGTATTAAGCTAAGGAATTATTATTTGTCCTGTGGTTCTTGGCCTGGTGCTAAATGACTCTAATTTTAGATTTTCTTTATGGATTTGAAGTAAAGAATTTTTTCGGTATATTATATTTAAATCTAAGACTTTAAATTCATTGAATAACTCACGGGTTAAAAAATCAGATGGTTTTTAGTATTTTAATCAGCCTTCTTTGGACTATTTCCAATGGGGCTTGTTTTATGTTCATATTTATATATTTAGTATAGTGGTTTAAACAGTGGTATTCATTTAAAATAATATGTAGTATTTTTGCGGCACGTTTAAGAGTGGTAGATACTGTCAGTATCGCCCCGGTGAAAGACCACTATTCAGAATCGAAACGTTGCTTGAAATGGCCTTTGCCGTGTTTGGTAACCAGATCTGAATAGCCAAGTACATCCCCACCTTCCTTCTTCCACATCTCCCCCCCCCCCCACCTCAAAATACCTTCAGCCACACAACATACCCCAATTGGGGATGCCATAGTTACACTGATTCCAGACGGTTGGGAACAGTTAAGACTCTTGTGTGGTATTGCATAACAAATAAAAAACAAAAACAAAACATTTCCTACTCATTTTAATATTTTCACAATTATTATGATTTCAATATAATAACTAGGAAAATAACATAACGAATTGGAAATTGATTAATTTAAACATATTTATATTCCTGGGTTTTTTTATCTAACTTTAGGATACACTTCAAGGATATTGAAATTTCCCTGGCAAGAAACCAAATTCTCTGCCAGTCAACATGAAAGGAAAATGTTTGACAACAATACTTATTTTTCATCCCTTATTATATGGAAGTTGATCTCAATGTGTGACATATGGAAAAATATCAATTTTTTGTAAGACATCAACTTTTGCGACCGGTAGAAAACAAAATATGAAAGATAAATGTTATGGGAATACAATAAATTCATAATATCATAATTTTCATTTCTCGCATTGAATGTACCCAATTTCCCATAAATCTCTAGAAAATGGCGGATTTTTCCTGTCATTTTCCATCATGGTGAAAAGATTTTTTTTTTTAAATATGACATCCCATTACGAAAAATATTTCAATCATTAAATATGGCAAAGTTAGAAGTATTTTAATCGGAAATACAGTTAATTTTGTGAAAATGTCATTTATATATAGATGCATCGAGTGCATCTGCAACAACGTCATAGGTGGCTAGACAAACGCCATATTGGAAAATGGAAAAGGGCTTTCGCTAGTACCCTTGGAAAACACCCACCCCTTGAAAAACCAGTCAAAATCCGTCAAAATCCATCAAAATTGCACTTTTTGACACGAAGCTTGAGAAATTAAAAATAACAAAACTCTTTTTGTCAAATAATACGCATGGGCAATTATGTCAAGCATACAGTTTTACCATTTATATGAGACGAAGTCTTCATTGTTCAAGCAAAAAACATTATTAT
The DNA here is from genome assembly GCA_022606495.2 of Halesus radiatus. Classification (NCBI taxonomy): domain Eukaryota; kingdom Metazoa; phylum Arthropoda; class Insecta; order Trichoptera; family Limnephilidae; genus Halesus; species Halesus radiatus. Next base: position 88,891 of record JAHDVE020003470.1, read on the forward strand.
TGTGAAGGAAAAACACCGGCAGGCTATTGACCAGTGATTCTATGTGTCAAAAGAAAGCAAATTGACGCCTTACAAGAAAACGACCTGCAAGTACATTTCCGAGAAGAAACTTATACGTAAATTATAGAAATTTAAAGACTTACCGATTGCGCGTGAGACTGGAAGTTTTTAATGTACTTGTCAACATGAGACAAGATAATAGGGGTGACGTACGCGTCAGCTCTTTTAAACATATTGGATGCACTTTACATTACGTTTAACAACTAAGATAAATAATTTCGCGTAAATGTTTAATCGCGAGCACGAGAGCAAAAGAACAAACTACCACTTCACCATGTTGTTTATTTATTATTTTCATCAGTTAATTTCAAAACCTGTACCGAAAACGAACTTTCGCACGCAGAAGATCATCTTGCGAGAAAAACTTTGACAATCTAGACGATAAGCGGAAAATATTGAATAGTGAATGCCATAGATGAAATTTTCAAAGCATAGAAAAAAAATCGTACAAGATATGTGTATCCACTAGTGAATGGTATGATCCACTGTAACCGACTGCCCGTGAGTAGTTGAGTAGGAACCGGTTCTATAAATTCAAGTATTATTCTGGAAATCATCATATTCGTGTTAGTAAATTAGTTTTTCATTTATTAACTGCACACATGTTCGTTTTTTTAAAGCACATTAGCCAGTTTTTAAATGACTATTTACAATGTGGAAAATGTCAACTATGAACCGTGCGATTTTTTGATCACGTGTTTGAGGGGTTTCTGACAGAATGCCGGCGAAATCAATGACTTCAGTCCTTAGAAGCACTTCCCATTGAAATACTCATAGAGCAATCAAATCACAATTTAATATTGAAATGGAACAAAAATTTGTTTTCATTTACAAATTTTGAGGGGGTTGCCCAACCAAATTTTATTGCGTGCAGTAAATTTTATTCAAATTTACGTTCAGTTTTACAAATATTGATGATTAAACTATCGTGTTCTCAGGCTGTTAAACCACTCACAAAAAAAACTTTCTCCTATATATGTTAGTCGAAGGTCGGTGAAATATGACTTGCTTGACTGAATGCACTCTTGTGCAAAGTGAGATCGTCCACAGTCGAGTGAAAGTTCTCTTAGTATTGCTTTGGTGAAAGACCACCATTCAGAATCAGAAATGGCTTGAGGTTCTTCATAAATTTTCTCGTCCCCATCTACTTTCCCTCATCACTTCCTTCAGCCTCAGAACATAATCCAAATGGGGATGCCATCATCCTATTGGCTCCGAACTTATCGGGTATTCTCATGAAAGTCCTACAAAAAAAAAACACTTCTTTGTTTGGAATTTATATACCTGTGAGCTAGATGAATGATTCCAAACCAGAATAATATCACCCACGAGGAGGCCATATAAGTAGCTTGTGGGGCAATCAAGAGTTAAGGAAGGGGTAAAAATAAAATCTTTTTCACACATACTTCGAATAAAAATGCTAAAATAAAACTTCGGTTGAAATAATTGGCCATGAAATGAAAATGATTTGATTTGTATTTATCGTTTTTCCCGTTGTTTAGGGTCTAATTGTAATTCTTTAATCGGAATTGAAAACGCAATGGCTTACAAGAGCGTTAGTTGTTTTGAGAAATGAAAACTTGTGAATTCATAGAATCTTTTGACGCACTCGCAGATTGCACAATCAATGATGCAGATTTTATTCCCAGGTGAACCAGGAAGCGCATGCGTGTATAATGCACGACGGTCATCGATTTTAACCTGAAACCCATATTTTTCTGTTTGCCAACCCTTCATCTTTTAGTTTGATTTTCGTCAACATTATACACCCTTGCCCCCTCGGCTACTTTGAACGCTTAAATGTCCCCTCTTCACGGAGACTCCGTAATGAATTTCCATTTTCATTTTCTGGCTACTCTTCCACAAGGAAATATGTATCATAATACAAAAGAAATACTGTAGGATAGGTTATAGGTGTTACAGCTGTATTCATACATGCATAACTGAATATGCATATATTGTAGTATAATAAAATTGTCCATAGTTATAGGGTAGTTTATCTGATAATTGTTTTGTGTTTAATTTGTAGAACTCGATTTAATATATGTATATATATATATATATATGTTTTTTTAAATTTAATATTAATAAAATTTAATAATATTATTATTAATTTCTGCAAGTATTTTAGTTTATCTTATTGTGACAGCTGTTTCGGGGTTCAAGGTCATTTTCAAACTGCCTAGATGATCTGTATAATTTATTTTTCCCAACTGCCCATGCATAGAATCCCCACCTTTGTATACCAATAATATATTATGATGCTAAAGAGAGTGGAAAGAGAAATAAATGAGAGGAGGAAGGTCGGGTGTACTTGGCTGTTGATATTTGGTAACAAGACATAGCTCAAGCCATTTCAAAAAAGTTTTTATTTTTCAATGGTGGTCTTTCACCAGAGCGTTACTTTTTTATGTAAATACCGTATAAGGGTGCCAACTGCTCCCAAGTATTTTGTGTTGGTATGGCATTACGTATGGCATTTGGGTATGTTGCAAGGCTGATGGTGGTGATGATGGGAAGGAGATAGGGAAGAGGAAGGTTGAGAAGTACCTGGATAGTCAGATCTGGATCATTTACAGATACAACAATAATGCAAACTCAGCTCATCCTTGGTCCGCTTACCATTTAATGGTACATTGACTCATTAATATCCCTCTAGACAAAATAGCGTATGAAAACTAAAAGGAAACAATAAAAACAATCTCGGTTAATAACGTCTATTGAAAAATTATAAAATGCAAGACATATAAAAATGAAATTAATTTAATCTGTCCGGTACATAATAAAAAAGGTGAAATTTTTGCATGTCTAGAATTTCTCCGTTCAATATCTTTAAAAATTGCAAAAGAAATTAAAAAAGTGGTTTAAATATAGCCTTTAGATATAACAATATAGAAACATGACTAAAAAAACTATAATATTTGAATTAAAATGTGACCACGCCGACTGCATCGCTACCCGTATCGGGCAGACGGGAAAGGCTTAGAGAACATGTACGATGTTATAATAATAAACGCACTTTTTCGAAATTCCCAGATCTCTCGGTAAATAATCACGTCCCGCTTAACAACAACGAGTCTAAACCCTTTCATATAGAAAGAAAAGATCTTAGATTACATTTACAGAACTTAATAATAGCATCATTTAACTTAATTTAAACAAAAAAAAATTAAAAATTAAAGGGAGTTCTGGGAATTAAACACAAAAATTGAATTGATAATTATTTCATTTCAATTTAAGATGTTTTTAAAAACGCCGTATTACATAACATTATCCGGCAAGATTTAAAATGGCGTATAAAACAAATTTAAAAAATAAACTAGGTACATTTTATACTAGCAGCGACACGGCTTCCCGTTTAAAAGCAGCTTAGTTGATATCAATTGTCAATATGTCAATCCAAATTGATTATGTTCAACGACAAGATCTTCACCAGGGTGATTCTGAAAGTATGTACCATTTTGCTACTACTTAGTATTTACTGCAAATTTAATTATTAGGTCATCGTTTCGTGATGAATTTTAATTATCAATATAATTCATTTAATAATCAAATTTGTATTTGGACTTCGTTTCTGAGAGGAACATGTTTCCAGTATCGCCCTAGCTATAGGGTGCTTGAAATGACTTAGTGGTTCGCTCAGAATAGTGAGATAATTTTCAATAATATAATTTTGATTTTTACATTTCCCTCGTATCCTATTGTTTGGTATTCCATAATTCCATCGGATCCGGTGAGGTTAGTCCTTTTGGGCGGTGTACGGTTAAATTATTGAAGAAATCTAAATGACTCTTCATTTGCCGTTACAAGAAGATTAAACACATTTGTCCTGATTATTATCAAAAAAATATTTATTTTTTTATTTTTTAAGTTAATTATTGTATTGGTGTTGGGTAGATACATGGAAAAATATTTTTCTCAGCTGTCAACATTATTTCAATTTTGCGATGTAAGCACTGAGCGGTACAGTGCTGCTGTTGATCGTTTGAAGAACTAAAAAATCGACGTCGAAAATGTCAGGCAGCTATGCTAAGTCCTGTAAACGGGTCGTCGCCGAGTTAAGTTTCCGAATGTAGCGTACTTAATTTGTGCATTCGTAATTCGTTAACACGTTTGTTTAATTAATAGCATTAGAAATAAGTTCACCTTTGTGTCAAATGTTGTAATTACTTTCCCGTACCGCGGGCTCGTCGGTCGGAATGAAGCCCGTCTATCATCTGCTGACTCGCATTCCTCATATGTTTTCAAACAAGTCGAGATTCATTGTTGATTTACTATTCGTCGCGCTGTGTTTATGAAATAAATGATTCGAAGTGTTAAAAGTTAGTAGTTCCGCAATTGAATTAGCGATGGGTGCTCAGCAGGGAAAGGAAAGGGGTGTCACGAGTGGAGCATCTATTCGGAACAACAGAAGCAAGCCGAGGGTACCGAAAGATCCCAGGATATTGGGATCCAATATATTCACAGAGCACAGTGGTACGTAATATAATTTCTTCATTTAAATTTTTCAATAAATCTTTGTTAGACGATTTTGTGTTCTTTTTGTTTTTTTGCTGATCAAATGTCAATTTTTTTAAATTACTGATGTTGTTTTCATACTACTTTGTATTGAGGCCAGTCTTCTTGGAAATGTATTTCAGGTTATGCACCAACGCAATTTTTTGTTCAGTAAATATGTAATACTTTTGAACCTGCTCTTGCATCTTACTGTACTTTCGTATTTGAAGATTGCTTCATTTCATCTTTATATTATTCGGTGACATTATAAAAGTAAATAAAAACAGTTCATGGTTCACGTTTTCTGAAAGAACAAATAGCAATTAATTTGACATTATTTTATAGTTTCGTTTTTATGTATATTTATCAACAAGTAATACATCTGGAATATATCCCAACTAGTTTTTTGTTAAAATATTAATACTCCTTATCAGAGTACCCGCTCCATATTATTATTAAATGTCTGAAAGCAATTACTCAAATATCATCCAGTTACTTAGTAAAAGCCTGCATAAATCTAGTTAACATATACTAATCTAGGTTATATTTTATTCCATCATACCATCATGAGCTGACATCCATTTTTACACATAACATTGTACACCTAACACCCATTTATAGGTACTGCTATTCCCTACAACGCTTTCACTGATTTTTTCACTAACTTAGTGAAATTTACGCTCTTCCTTTTTTAATTTTTTTTTTATTCCTAGCAACAACGATACTCATATATCTCATATTTCATAAACAGACAATCATGATTTCTTCCTTGTGAGAAATTTTAGTATCAGTGTGCCTTTAGTCTTCCTCTTAGATATCTGTCTTTACCCTAGTCTTGGTTTGCATTTGACCAGCCTACTCAGCAATTGGTTTACTCGTAGAATGAAGATATTGACGTATACTCTGTTTATAACACGTTGAATGAAATTACAATATCTAAACACCTTTTACTACTTTCTTCATCTCATTGTCCTTGGATGGGTGAAAAGCTATACTAGCTTCTTTAACAGAATGTTTGTAGTTTTTACTTTTTCACGATCAAAACCTACTCACATTCGCTTGAAAATTGAACATTACCACATTCTTTCTCACCTTTTCAAAATCCAAGTGCTTAATTCCCCTTGTTTGCACATATTTTAACCTGACGGTAGGAACTAAATATGTTTTTTTTTGTTATCCTACTCTAAACAATTATTAAATTTTCTTCAAGAAAATCCTTGAAGTTTGGTTATCAAACAGCATCTAAAGAAAAATTGCCACATCTCAAAATGTCGAATTACTTTAATTATTTTGTATTTGAATTGAACATAATTGTGTAAAATATTTTAAGTATTGCCCTGGTGAAAGTATATCATTCAGGAATGCAATATTACTAGAAATGGTTTGAGCTATTTTATGTGACCAGATTTGAATAGCTGGGTCCTCTCAAATTTTTATAACTATCCTTTCTCTTTCCCTTCCCCCCCAATCTTTTCGCCTCACAATATTCCCCAATATTGGTGGTGCCATCGTTCTACTAAGTTGGGGAAGTTGGGATTAACGCACGGTTGTCACATAAAAAATGTGTTTTTCTTACAACTTACTACCTTTACTATCGGGTTTAGCTCAAGATTTAATTAAATAGCTAATTAACTATCCATCACGCCATTTCCCAACAGGGATAGGCAGAGAGGATAGACCGCCACACAATTGTCTCAGCACACACTCCTTGCTTTATTCACATTCGCATATCGACTCATACATACTCTCTTCTTTTATTCTGACTCTTGACATGACCCGACTCAAGTATTTGATTCACTTGATCGCGCCATGTCTTTCTAGATTTATATTGTGAAATATAGAACAAACAGTATCAGGTCTTTTTTTGTACAATTAAACGGATATTTCAAATCTCCATAACCCATGATGGAAATAACTTTGCAAGCTGAAAATATTTACGTTGAAGAAGCTATTCCAAATGGATAAAGCTGTACAAATTTTATAATACACGGATTTTGTGCTTGATAGTCGAGATGGTTTGTTTGGTGGAGTCTCGTATTGAAGTGTTTTGCTGTGCTTTTGTCTACTGGGCAGACCAATGTTTCACCTGGATTATACATCCATGGTAAACATTACACAAAACTCTAATTTAAATTTACATTTGATAAACATGAACATTTACAACAGAGGATGTATGAATGTGAATAAAGCAAGAAGTGTATGTCAAGAACGTGTTGTTTGGCGTTCCGTCCTCTCTGCCTACCCCTGCAGTGAAACGGCGTGATGGTTAGTTATTTATATTTACAAAAACGCTTTGGTTTCGCACCCACGCGTTGTGGGTCAAATATTCTGCAAGCTGAGTTCTCAATCATTGCACCAGCAACGGTTTCAGCTTTTGACGATGTGGATAGGGAGAGTTCAAATATGGCCAGTTTATTTATTTATTCGTAACCCGGGAATGTTTGTCATTACTTTTATTTGCATCTAACTAACCATCACGCCGTTTCCCCGAAGGGGTAGGCAGAGGATGGACCGCCAAACAACTCGGTCTTGGCACACACTCCTTGCTTCATTCACATTCATACATCGTCTCATTCATGCTCTCCTGTTATTCTGACTCCTGATATGACCTCACTTAACTTTACTTGATCGTGCCATGTCTTCCTCGGGCGTCCCCAGTTTCTTTATCCATTCACATTCGCGTCATATATTCTCCTTACACTCCTTTCTTCGTTCATCCGCTCTACATGCGCACACCATCTAAGCGTCCCTTTCTTAATCTTACTCAATATTTGTACAGCGCCCTTGAAGTGATTTGTCACAAAAACGGCGCTATACAAGTCATCCAATTATTATTACGCTTTCATTAATTAGCCTTGCATTCTTTGTGAATATCAACGTTTTTCACATGGTCATATAGTTTTACCCCACATACACCTCAGGTATCTATCTCATTTCTATAGTAGTCTACTTTCATCCTTCCTCTGCCAGTTCTATGCCTCACTTCCATACATCAGGGTTGGCATCACCACTCCATTGTGGAATGCTAGCTGCACTTATTTGTACAATTTTTGTTAGCGCTAACAGCGTTCAGCCTCCCATTAGGGGAGTTTTCTGCATTCACCCTTCTTTCGTAAACATAATTCTCAAATGTACAAACTCATTCACCTGCTGCAAGTATTTATCATTCACAACTACCTATATTGCACACTGTTTTTGTACTCTCTCTTTCAAACGCCATGACTTTAGTCTTACTTACATTCATAATTGACTCATTCTTCATACATACTTCGTTCATCTTCCATGTGTAGCTTTATTCACTTCGCATTTCCTATGATATGATACAATTCACACTCCACAGACGGATGAGATATTATATCTTGCCACTAATGGTTTTAAATCTCACAGAGTAATGCATAATGAACACAATAGCACACTTTTGTGAAGTTTACGTCGTTAATAGCGGTTGCAGTCACTGCTTGTTTGACAAAGTGGCCTGAATAATTTAGTCCTTCGACGTACAAATCACTAGTGATAGAAATATCCGACAGCCAATTAGGTTATGGCTTGATTAGAGGGTAGCTTTCGAAGCCACCCTCCGACAAAAAATGACTTATTCGGAGTTCGCAGACAAACTGTACGATGTTGTCGTGGTGATTTACCCCTCCAGACCCGAATCAAAACTGGCATATTTGATGTTTGTATAATTTATTGTTATTGTTTTTTTGGTAAAATTATTAGAAAAAAATTGGCGTAGTTTTTTTTCAATACTTTACAAGTCATTGCTACTTTCATTTGAAAGAACATTATGTGTCTAATCATCAGGCGTTTCACTTAAAATGACAAATCATACACTGTATTAAAGCGTCCGCCGATCTGCCCGCCGATACGCCGGATCGGCCTGCCGTTGCGTTCATTTGGGTAAAAAAAAGTCACCACACTTCGGCTGGCGGGCCGATCCGTTGATCGACTGATCTCCGCGCGGAAGTTTACTTGTAAAGAGATTTCTCACAGATCGGAGCCAAGTGTGGCCTGATGAGTAAAATAGACATCGCTGAGACCATTTGCCAATTAATAATAACATCATGTCATAATTTCCCAGAAGATTATAAATTACTTACGTAAAACAGTGCAAATTTAGATAATTTACTTGCAATGTTTCGTTAAAAAATTAACTAATACTGATTTTTAAATTTCTATTCTTTGCTTTTGATTTTCCATAAGCTGTCGGTTAAAAGCCATAGACAAAAAAAAACAAATGCTCGGCGCGCGCTCAAACGCTTATGTGTCAATGCATATCATGCCGATCGCTGAGAAAAATCTGCGCGTCGGACTGACGGGGGCTCTGGGTGTTCGGACTGCAGGTCGCTGCCTTTACACGTACGTTTCGGTGGACGTATTGGAACACAGTGTTTTGAGATCTCGAGTTCGAAGCGTACGCGTATGTCCGCTAATGGGCCGTCGAATTTGTCATTAGACAGATTCACTATGGATTCACTATACTCGATTTTGTATGCAAAAAATCAAGTACTTTTTAATTCAAAAAAATTAATTGCTTTTAATTGAATTACGACAAATTGTAAAATGTCATCTAGTCACCAGCGGCTTGCAGTCCATAAAGGCTGAAAAACTGTACCCACCCCAAGAAGAAGTAACCGTGAGATAAAAAAAAATTGATGGCGGAAATTTCTGGTCGAAATATATTATTTCCATGATTTTAATAGGGAATTTGTACGCTCAGTTGGCCATAACAATCAGACGAACATAATAATTGAATGGTCATATTCAAAATGCAATTCATACCGAACTTGAGAAACTATGCACCTACAACCTTTGATCTTAAAGCAATGCAAGCCACTACTCGTCATTATTGTTTTTGTAGTATACCAAAGTATAAAAATCCAACCTAGCCGCACTTTCATAATTTTTTTCCGCCTTCCTTATATCCCGGACCTCGTCTTTGAGGTTATGTCAAAAAGAATTGAATTCACCGTACATAATTATATATTATATTCATGAGCATATATGAATTATAAATATTAATAACAATATAATTTCTTCAAATGCTTGGTAACTTTGTGGCATCATTATTAATTATATAAATTGAAAATACACTTTGTACAAAGTGTATTTTAATTATATAAATTGAAAATACACTTTGTACAAAGTGTATTTTCAATTTATATATTATTATATATTATTTATATAATATATTATATAATATAATATATTATTTTTATAATATATTATTTATATATTATTATTATATTCACTTTGTACAAAGTGTATTTTCAATTTATATAATTAATAACAATATTTATAATTCATAAATGGTTGGTTATCGATTTGCCTATAAATATATTATATTTACGCGATTACTAATAGTTGTTTTATATTTAACAACAATAATAATGTTTAAAGTTACCCAAATTCAGCTTCATTTTTTTATACACATGGGCACACCATCTAAGCGTCCCTTTCTTAATCTTACTCAATATTTGTACAGCGCCCTTGAGGTGATTTGTCACAAAAACCAGCATACACGCGGACGAGACCCGCGATTTCAGATGTCGAGAATGCAATGGTACCAACAGAACGGCGTTTTGACGAGATGAACTTTTAAACAACGATTTATAAATTCTACCTATAGTTATATTATATTCATAATCGGCGCTTATTGATCTATATGTATTTTAAGCCATAATATTTTATTAATATTATTATCGTAACGTGCCAACTACTTATTATAATACCTGCTAGCGTTTCAATATCACACTCAATTATCATTCTTCCGCGGTGGGTCGAGACACGACTGCTAACGGAACTTCCTCAAATCGTCCTATCCTCTCAAATATCCAAATTTGATTACACATTTTCTTCAAGTTCAACATCGTACGTAAACCTACTGTGGGCTTTTGCCGATTTTTTTTGTAGATTGATGAATAAAAAAAAACAACCTGAAAGGTTTGGAACTCCTGAAATAGAATATTATTCCCTTGCGCAAAAAATTTGCCAATCTTCGAATAAATGTCAATCTATCGCTTAATTTAGTATAAGTAGATTTATTATGCCTGGAATTCTGATGTTTTATTTTCCGAGGGTGTTGGGGGTAGCTACGCGGAACATTAATTTCCACCAGATAATCATATCCTTCCTTCCAAATTCATTTCCTCGCCTTCCGTTCGTTTACTACTTGGCATTTGAAATACCTAACCTATACAATGTTTCAATGTCACAAAAAAGTATGTCGTACGGTTGGATATAAATGTGTATTTTCCTACTTTTATTTTGGTAGTGTTTGTGTTTACCCTTTAGGTCGGAAAGTGCCGTTCTCCAATTCAAACAATGTTCACTGCCTTACCATTTCATGCCGGTCTACTTTTATTTACGTATTGTTTACCTACATGTTTGTACCGCTGCTTCTCTGACCCATTATTTTAAAAATGCCAAATTAATCTTTATTTTATAACTGGTTGGGTTAATTATTAACATAATATTTACACGTTAAAAACAGTTGTCAATTTTTGTATTTCTTCCGGTACTTAATTTTTGTTTATTTTGCTATTACCTCAAAGTTTTGACTTAATAACGGCAATGAAAACATTAGTTTAAACACGCCCTTAAAAATAACAAATCGTTTATATTTAAATCTCGATACCCTTTTTTCAACCATAAAACTACACCTTGTATGTAGCTAATTGTCGCCTTTAATTTTCTATTCTTAACTTCCTATCGGCTGTGTTGATTAGTCCATCAATTAACAGTTCGGGAACACCGAGCAGCAATCGCAGCCACCGGTGCCCGCTCTCTTCTAGTGTGTTTTAACCTCAGAGTAACTGTTTTTGTACACCTGGTTGCCTGGTTCGGCGGCCATTAAACTAGGGAATATAATTCACTCGGTTGAATAAATAAAAACGACTGACTGAAATTGCAGATATTACTCTTCGTCCGTACCGGAGCAAGCTATTTTTGATGTGTTCTAAGTTATGTAGCATTTCCATATTATTGTTTTTTTTTTTTACGAAATCTTACTTATTTACGTTCGCGCTCTTTTATTGTAATTATTCCCAAGTATGATAAATATCAATATTTAGTCACTCACCAAAAGAT
>JAHDVE020003471.1:0-61450 GCA_022606495.2 Halesus radiatus
ATATTTTGAATAGAACGAAAGTTGGAGTCGGTTCAACATTGGGCTTCTATTCCATCGGGTATTCTATTGCATTGATAATCCTGTACTCTGATCTATTTCATAGATTAGAATAGATGGGGTGGGAATGCAGCTTTCCCAATAAAATACCCATAGAAATTGAAAATTTTACATAGTACTCTTTTAAGAGTTGAATGTCATTGTTAGGTTTAATTGTTAAAGGAATCAAGCTGCTATATGCAATGCGCAGGTGATGACTTTCAATGAATCTCTTCAAAGTTCTACTGTTTATATCCAAGTAACCGACTAATTCATGTTGGGTATTTCAACAATTTGTTAAAAATAATACATATTTAAGGTCAGTGGTTACTCCTCACCTGCATGAAGTTGGGCAGGATGTCCTGGAAGTGTTTCTGAATGTTGGGCTCCTTGTCGTGACAGGCGATGAAGGCGCCCACGGCCTTGACGGCCTGGAAGCGAACAATATAATCCGAATCGGGCTGGAGAGACGCGCTCAACATCTGCTTGATGACGTCCAGGTACTGATTCTGGAAGTTTCCAAACACTCCAGGGACGGATCTAATGGAATATACAAACAATTCAGACTGAAACCACACAAGAGATCCAACAGGTCCAGAGTCAGTGGACTATGTCATTACACATTGTGAGGCTAAAGTGGAAAGATAATATATAAGGCAATAATGGGGGTGAAAGTCAATTCGAGGAACATGTTGATTCTGAATAGTCGCCAGAGCAATAACTAAGAGTAACGTAACTACCACTGATAAATGGTCATGAATAACTTAAAATAGCAATGAATTGATGTACATTTAAGACAATAAAAGTATTGTGGACAAGGGGTCAACACAGTAGTAATAGATTAGCTACAATGCTAATTAAGCTTGACCGCTTTATCTAGCATGATTTTTACCCCATCTTCCTTTATTTGGAAGGTGCGGCGATAAAACCGTGCAGAGAATGGAAGGGTGTCGGACTCACGTGAACATTCTGAGGGCGGCCTCCCGGAGGTGCGGGTCGGCGGCACTGGCACACTGGAACAAGAACTGCAGGAATTCTGGCCACTGGTTGTTGCCATCGTCATCAATCAGGTTCCTGGAAACTTCCGCCACAACGTCGCACACCTGGTAGGAACAATAAATGTTTGTCAGCAGAAGAAAAAAGAAATCCGTGACTTGTGCTTCTTCCGCCTTGACTGTGCCAGTTATTACTTAACAATATATTGGAGGCAGACAGTTAACAGTCTATTTGGGATGTGTAGCTCTTCCAGAATGTATAATTGGTGCGCCTGGCTCTCCACGGTATCCTGACAATTACACGGTATTCTTCCTCGGTATCAGATTTTGAGGGTGTCTATCTGTTTTGCAATAGAGTTGGATGGAGATTTTCTGTAGCAGCGGGACACGTTCCAATAGCACGGAATGGGGTTACCTTCCTCCTGATGGCCTGTGTCTGCTCCACCTGCAGGGTGAGCAGAACATGCTCCTTGAACTGCTGCTGGGCGTCGAGGGCCAGCTTGGGGTAGAACTCGGCAAACTCAGAAGACAGCAGGCGGCGCAGCAGCACGGCCGCCATCTGCCGGATATCCTCGCCCATGGTGGCATCCTGCAGTAGCGCCAGTAGGTAGCTGACCTTCGGTTCTGTGGCTATGTTGGTGTAAGCCTCCTGAAGAACAGACAAGTATTAGTTTGTTTAATCATACCGCAAAACATGTAACCTTTTTTGCAAGAGTTCATTCCCCCTAGAAAGAGGCATCGCCTTACAGTTGATATACATCAAATACCACAAACAGCTCCACCTAGAGATGTTGGAATCTCATTGTTTCAGCAGATGCAGAGTTTACAATCCGAGTATTAAAAACAAAATTGGGTGAGAATTGAAGTTTGCTAGCGATGCATACTTATTTTTGAGAATGCAAATAACCTTAAAAACAAACTAAAATATTGTGGACAAGGGGTCAAAATGGTAGTTACAGATTAGACACGATGCTAATTAAGCTTGAAGGCTTTGTCTAGCAGACGTTTTTGCTGAAATTTCGATCAATTTAGAAAAATGACAATTAAAAAATATGCAAAAATTTATTATTTATGGAAAAAAAGACATTGAATCACGAAAACATGAAGTGCTGTGTCATCACCAAAGTGTTTAAAGTACGGTTTATGACTTCACTTTCTAGTGAAGAGGCCAACATCCTATGATAATATTTAAATAAACTATGGAGAGATAAAATATGGTCATGCGCGGTATATATAGTCATCCCCAGCAGAGGGCCGCGTGAGTCCTTGACAAAATCCTAAATTCTTTCATAATTTTATCCTCTTTCTTACGTCTTGCTTGAAAACACCAGAATGTTAAATGTTTCAAATTAAAAAAATATATATTTCATGTTCTCTCCGAATCCGGAAACGTACTCCACTATTATGACCAGTGGCAGCACATGACTTTTGAGTGAGCTAGAGTGTTAAGATTGAAAAATACGATGTTGATTTCATGAGCATACACAAAAAGTGAAGTCACTCACTCATTGTTTTTTGACAGATTGAGATTGAGGATTTTTACATGGATGCAGCCTTATAATATCGCAAGTTGACGGCCTCTGCGGTTCAGTGGTTACGATCCTCGGCTACGAATCCGGAGGTCACAAGTTCTAACCCCGGCGTGGCAAGTAAATTTTATTTGATTAATTTGAGTTACTTTACAATTTACTAAAAAAAAAATATACATAACATATTTGCAGCATGTTCCAGCGGGGTGAATACTTTCAGTATCGCCCTGGTGAAAGACAGCCATTCAGAATCGAAATATTGTTTGAAATGGGTTTAGCCGTGTTTGGTGACCAGATCTGAATGACCAGGTACTGTCCCATCTTCCCCTCCCCACTACCTTCAGCCTCACAACATGCCCAATCAGAGATGGCAGTCTCACTGGCTCCAGACAGTTGGGAGCAGTGGGAATTCTCGTGTCATGGTCAGACAAATCGAGCAACAACATATTACGATTTACAATGAACCTTCCATGAGTTCCACTATGTTCACCCGTCCAGTTACATCAGTTAAATCCTGGTCTCGGTCAGGTTAGGGAGTCATTGTTTCAACAAAATGTCCCCATCTCGCACTCGTCCATCGCAATGATGAACTATCTGAATGTTATAACAATAGTGCGAGGTTAAATAATACAGTTACTAATACTAATGTTGAATAATTAATCAATAGGAGATAGCGGTATCTAGCAGTAGCTACTGGCTGTACAAGGTGAACATTAAAGCGGGTTAAGGGGCCGATAGCGTAGTATAAAATACTATGAAAGTTTACATAATAAAACAAATATAACAGATATTTACCAGGCAACAGTTCTAATAATATATTCGGGCCGGGTGCATTTTAATTTGACATGAAAAATTAAATCGAGTCTTGTTCTAATCGAAAGTTAATGCAAACAAACGAGAGATAATTACTTTGTCATCGTATTAATACCTTACGTCTAAGATTAAAGGATTGTTGACGATGAGATAAACAAGGTAAGGAGGGAGGGATGTCGGAGAGATATGATTTATTCATTCAAAATAATGATAATATTATTACGTAATACCAAAAACAAGTTTTTTAAGAGAAAAATATTATCGGCTTAGCATTTATCAACATCATGTCAGAAATATGACATTTTGGCTGCCCTGCATATGTTTTACTAAACATTTTATAAAAATATTTTTAAAAAAGTGGAGAAAAATAATTGCAATAATTTCACGGTACATTTTTTTATAAACTTTTTTTAACAGGCATTTAAAAAATCGAACTTAGTGTTTATGAAAAAATTAAACTACATTATATTTTTTTAATTTCTTGTCGGCAATTGAAAGAAAAAACCTTTCAAGTATTTTTGAAAGATATTCAGAAAAGATTTGATTTTGATAAATGGTATTCATTAAAATAAATTAAAGTTACCTTCAAACTGGATTTATATTAAATCCTAGTTTACCACCTCTTATACCCTAAACACTGTGTTAATACATTTACACCATACTTATACTAGAAGACAATAGGCCGAAACAACCTCAAAAATAAAGATTAAAAATTGTTTTAATAAATCATGACAGTGAAATTCCACCACGAATTGTCAGTATCAAAAATAGAAAAATATCTAATAAATATTCTCATTTTAAATACATTATGTTTATTGAAATGTGTATTAATTCTGAATTAATAAATAATCCCTCTCTCCCGTAAGATTATTTAACCGGGGTTATTAATTTTTTTTTTTATCGTCGGGTCAGAAAACACTTCGGAATTGTCTGAAAATTTCATGTATATATCATTAGTGCACAAGAGTCTCAACTGTTCGGGAGCTAGTGGGACTATGGAATCTCCAATGAGTTTGTTTTGGGGAATTTGGAAGATAAGTGATTGTAATCAGAATAATGTCTTAACTTTTCTTAAAAACATCTTTTGAAGGTGTTTTTGAAATGTGGGCTGGCTGTCTTACGAGGGTTAGAAATAAAAACTAATTAATCCTCCTTTGTTTGGGTTATTATTAAAAAAAGTAGGTAAAAAAAACAACATAATATTTTTCCATTGGATTTTGCAATAACAATATATGTTTACAATATACCAACTTGTATAGGAGAGAGCCATTAACTTTGGCTGACCTCGAAATACTAAATGAAATGAAGCAGGAACAGACGAGACGTATATGAATGTTTTGTGAGTTTCGGGTATAGATTATTTGTACCTGACGTATGGGATAATATATGGGCTGTATCACCTACATTCGTATGCGTAGGGCGATTAACAAACTTTTACCAAAAGCGATGAAAATATAATGTCAGATCCGTTTGTTGCAACCAACCCTGCTCGAGTGCAAATATTACTTTTCTTTTCACTGCATACGTTTTTCCATAGCAAATAGTTAAGTATAGTATGTACACACGAGTATGATTACATTAGCAGTGATCTAGAACAGGATGTAGCAGATTTAAGCAAAGTGTGTGGGGGCCAGTATTACATTAGCATGGCGATTAGCGCCGTAATCTGCTAAAGCCACTCACTACGAACGGTGCAGCCAGCTGTAATATGGTTTCCATATCAAATGTCGGCTTGCATTATTCAAACTGCAATATTCACCCGACACAGAGAGCTAGGTAACCTCAGTATCACCCTGGTAAAGGGCTAACATTCAGAATACAGGACAGCCTTCCTCTTCAACTTCCCACTTCCTTCAGTCTCACAACTTTCCGAAAATCATAGATGCCATAGTACCACTGACTTAAGGACAGTTGGGACTCTTGTGCGGTACTCACACAATTTTTTAATTAAATATGCTTTTACTGGCAATGGAAGCCGGAATATAAAAAAAGTAAGAAAAATAACTTACGATATTGCTAAATGCCTACTTTAAAATAATAAAAAATGTTAATTTTTATGAATAAATGAAGTCAAGACAAAATCATTTTTAGTAGTCTACCGAGATACCAGCCACAATGTCAATAAGCGGGTAGCTAACATGATGATTCAAGAACTTGGATCATTCAAATTAAAAAACCACTACAGTACAAGTATCATAAGATCTACGCCCCACGGGGACTTACAAACAACCTATGTTATTATTTCTATTTTGATACTGACGATTTGTGGTGGAATTCCACAATGGACTTATTTAAACAATTTATTTTTTCTATATTGTATTAATGCAAAACAAAACTATACAATCGTTACTGTGTGGGGTGGGCAACCTTTGTCCTTGAAGTTTAACAATTCAGACAATCTGCGCCACATTCTAAACTTTGCCTAATTGGCAGAATTACAGTGGTAGGCGTGAAGTTAATGAGAACCACATCATTTATGGATTCAAAAAAAATAATTAAGTAAAGATTTAATGATTAAACAAGTTCTGCTGGGCAAAATGACTAACGAATTTTTTAAAACGGTATTCAAAATAAATAATACGAATATACCACCCCACCCAGGAGCACTGATTTATTAGGACTTGCAACGTGTGCTGAGGACGAGAAGGAGGTTGGAATATAATCGACCGGTATTCACGGCAATCTAATAATCAAATATTGGGGATTAGTACAAAAAATGAATTAACTGAGTATTGGTTTCCGTTTTTCCTTTCCTGCTTGTTTCTTCCCGTTGTATCTTGCTTCTCATTTCAAGCTTTCCGTCGTGTTATGCTTCATGATTAATCCTTTTAGCTTCATGTTCCCCTTTACTTCTTCCTTTCAATTTACTGTTGCTTCATGCTTTTCACACTAAATGCTTTGTGCTTCCTGTTTCCCACTTGGTGTTTCTTGGGTTTTGTATCGCACTTCCTGCATCTGGCTACTTCTTGGTTCCCGTTGCTTCTCATTTCTTGCTTCCTGCGATACCTACACTGCCAGGAGAAAAGTTCTTGACTGCCGTGACTAGGTCGTTCCTGGAATCTTGAACCAGAGTTCATTTAGTTTCTATTCCATGTTGAGGCAGTTAATGAGTATGTATTATTTAACTACTTTCTATGGCTGGTAAGCGAGTTCTCTCCCCTTAATCTTGAACCTGAATTGATTTTTCTAGTGTTTCTCATAATAATAGTACTTGAATGATAATCAGAAGTTGTGGATTGCCCAGCGGGTTGGAAGCTCGATTAGCAGTTGGATGGGTCAAGGTTAAAAATTAACTGCTACATACGGAGAAACCTGTCAACAGAGGCGACTAAACTGCTAGTCAATTCATAAGTTGTGTCAAGTCTAGATTACTGTAACGGAATATATGCAAGTCTACCCAAATTAACAAATTGTAATCAGTTTTCAACGCTGCAGCAAGACTTATCACTGGCGTATCTAAATATTCTCACATTTCAGAGCATCTCAGGTACAAATGTCCTGAAAGAATCCAGTTCAAGCTCTGCTGGATGGTATTTAAGTCACTTAACGGAATGGCTCCTGCTTACTTATCAGAACTGTGTATTCCTGAAATTACCCAATTCAGGGCAGTCCACCCTTAGGTCAGCAGCATCATCAGCTATCGGGAGGTTGAAGGAACCAAAGCGCACACCTAATACTAAGTTCGGTTTCAGAGTATCAGGACCTAAAGCCTGGAATGAACTGCCGCATGACTTAAGAATGATCCAAGATTCGACAGAATTCAAAACTAAACTTAAAACTCATATTTTCATAAATTGAAGAAATGCACCAGTAAATTGCTTAGCTAGGCTAGCCGGTTAGTGCTTTCCTAAACTCACTTATAGAAAAAGTAAAAAATATATATATCACGCATCGGTGCACAAATGTATCCACAGCCGGCAACACTGTAAATAACTAATATTTATTAAAAACTTGTTACACTTTTTAAAGTCATTTTATACATATTCTCCAGTCCTAAATTTTTTTAAATATTTCAATAAATACCAACTCTTCTTGTGCCACCAATCTTCTAATAAATGTAACATCAATAGAAAAGGAGGACAAAATAGCAACTGTAAAAATCGTATTTTCTCTAAGATTAAATTTTCTAATAAAATTGTGTTCATCTGAAGCGATCTGCCAGCTGCCAGCTGCATGTAAGTTATGTATCCGTTGGTACATAATAAGATAGAGAATAGAAAGTAATATTTGTACAGTTCCCTGCAATTATTATTATTGGGAAATAAAAAAAATTGATGCGGAATTAGTGTGAGGCATAATGTACAATCCCATCTACCATCTAGCACCTATCCTTACGGGCACAGGAGAGTAGTGTACTCGTACATCGGCTTGACAACTCGCCCACAACTCTAATCATTTTAAACGGGTCGTCTAATTGGCCGGAGAAACTATCAATAATAATAATACAAAGGCCAATTACGGCTGCAGGTAAACTGGATATTAGATGAATAATAATAGGCAGACGTGTTCAGAAAGGTAAAAATCTGTATTTTATTGCCTAACTTGGTACAAGTTTCTACCACTTTCAATGAGTTTAATGAACAATTTAAAAATATGAATAAATTTTCATTAATTATATAATTGAAAATACACTTTGTATATACCACTTTACTTAAAATATATAAATATTTATATATTTTAAGTAAAGTGGTATATACAAAGTGTATTTTCAATTATATAATTAATAATGATGCCACAAAGTTATCAAGCATTTGAAGAAATTTTTATTAATTTCATAACTTGTCATTTATTGAGGGAAAAAAAATGCAAAGTTCACAACACCAGAGTTCAAAGTTTTCTCAGCGCCGAGTTTTAATGCTACCTATGTATTTGAACAATTGAAAAATATGACATCTTGTGTGATTTTCGTTGGTTAAATAAAGAAATTTCAAAGTTTCAGAACCCATTGTGGAGCTGAAAATGTTAGTTGCGTTGAAATGGAAATAATAGTCGATAGAAAAAGCTTCAAATTCTAGTGCCTTTAGTGAGCCCCACTGTAAAATTTGGTAGCCACCTCTGGTCAGGAGCCCCAAAATATCTGAAAACGCCCTTGACTTTGTGCAGATAAGGGGGGTCCGTTTTATAGATTCACCTATCTTAACAAACCGATTGAAATCTTTGGAGCATAGACGCCAGGTGGGAATGCTATCCTTGTTCTACCGGTATTTTAATGGAAGATGCTCCGAGGTACTAGCGTCATTGATCCCTTCAACACCGGTGCATGGTCGGGAAACACGCCAAATGCGCGCCCAACATTTGCATACGGGTCGCTTCTACGACTCGTTTTTGTGTTAAACAGTTGGACTGTGGAAAGATCTGCCGGCCTGCGTTTCCTCCCTCCCACAACAGGTTCACTCCTTCCAATCCTCTAAAATACCCTCCACACAGCATCCCCAAAGATGATATAGGCTTTGAGGGAAATTATTCCCCTCGGGGCCTCTTGCTTGGAGTTAATGTAAAAAAAAGGTGACAAACCCCCACGGTTTGAAAGTTTTTGCTGCTTCATACAATCGATTTCTGCTTTACAGTCAAGATTGTAGAACTTAAAAATATAAAATATTTATTTTTATAGAAAACAGAACACGGTAGTGATTGATTGTATGGACAACTAATGGGATAGGAATAGGTGCCGAGGCATTAAAAATTATAAAAATAAATTTCAACTAATATAACAATTAACTAAGATGTTCAACAGCAATGTCAAGGTCATTAACATTCAATAATAATAAGAGTTAATTTCTATAGCGCAGTTTTGTGAAGGTTCACCTCAAGTGCGCTTTACACTAACTAACCTAACCTAATTGTAAAATAACAGATATACTACATAGTATATCTGTTATTATAATATATATACAATATGCAAATGAATACTATGACATACAGGTATTATAAAATAACAATTTAGAAACTAAGGGTATAAATAATCAAATATAAAGTAGGTACAAATAACAAGAGAAAATTATATGACATTGTATACATGGTTTTTCACTGAATACTAATGGAATTAAATAACAAGGAGAGAAAACCGCAACTAAATAAGCTATGGAGGATTGAAAGAAAAAGAAAAAACAGAAAAAAAGAAAAGAAAAAGAAAAAAGAAAAAATGTCCTGAAATTATGTTTCTACGTACATGAATTTATGTTTTATGTCGGATAGGATTTTTTGAATAATTTTGTTTTCAATACCCGTTTGAACTCTGCTAAATTCTGAATGTTAGCAATATTTGGGGGAAGCTTATTCCAGATGACCGGGCCCGATATACAAAAAGCGCGATCATAGTACACGGGTTTATTTGACCGAGAGGGTTCAACTAATCGGTTAGCAGCATTCAAATCTGCTGACCTCAAAGAAAGCTGTCTATCACCTGGGTTCAACATAGTATTACACAACTAATTGGTTTTGTCCATCAATATTTTTGTGTTGAATTCTTTGCGAATGGGCGGATGAACTAACCGGGGAATCGGGTGCTGTCACTAGTTGCGACTGACCGTCAACTTTGAATCTACTGGAACATTTCCATTACAAAATAAATTTGTATCTTCTACAGAGAAAATAAAAAAAAAAACAAATTTGATTGCAAACATGTCGAAATAAATTAATAGATACTCGGATTTAGAGCAAAAACATAGAAGTAACTATTTTAAAGGAAATTATACAGTAAACAGGCCGCAGGATAGATGGCACGGTGCCATTTTACTTGGCGAAGCTGCAATACATTTGAAATATTGTGCTGATTTGAGGATATTTATTACTTACTTATTGGATAAAATAAAAATGTAAACTTTTTAAGAAAGTGAAATAAATTGGTTTTAATAATACATTTATTGATATAAATTATGAAATTGCTTGGTGAATTTGCAGTTTTATAAGTTACTAGGTCGCATAGGAATATGGGTCAAAACTATCAACATACACAAATGTCAAAAGGAAAAATTAATTGGATCAATTTGACACTTTTTAATTCATCTTTAAAAGTAATTACTTCCAAAATTCGTATGACTAATACGCCAAAAGTTCCACGGTACATTGGAGCAGGACAAATCATCAACTGGCAAAGAATTGATTAAAAATTTAACACGTGTTGTGTTTTCTATTTTTAGACGCACTGCATGAGCGGCTGACCGTTCTAAGAAATGTACAGCTGTTTGGGCGTTTTTACGGAACCGACTGAGAAAATCTCGTTAAATAGGAATGCAGTATATATTTTACGTGAATTTTCACGTCTGCCTATGAATATAACTACTTTAAAAAGCGTAAAAGAAGTTCAACGACAAAAAGTTAGTAGGATTGCGCATGCCACTAAAAACGCGGCAATCGGCGCGTCATGGAGATGGCAAACGACGACGAATGTTAAAATAATTAATTACACGAGATCTTCAAACACTTACGAGTGTAAAGAAGAGATCGTAATTACAATACTTATATTATATTCACAGTAGAAATCAAAGTAACGGGTACGCAGTACATGAGTCACTCTAGGCAAATTGAGAGTTGCACATGCCGGAAAAGCACGTTTTCGGGCGACATTTAAAATTGGTTCAGGAACAATAAAACGTGCGAGGATTGACAGGAGGTGAAACATAAGTATTAAAATGTATAAAATAACGCAAATACAAACCTCGGCCTGTGTCCTGATATCATTGTCGGTGGCGAGGAGCGTATTTAGAATTTGATAAAACTGTGCCTGGTCCCCGGCCATGACGAAAAACTTGAAAAAGAAAAGATAATACCAGAGACACAAAATTCAGGCAGCACTTGTTTCCTAATATTTCAAACTGATCGAACGAAATGAAAGTTACCACATTTCCATGGATTCTTCACATCGACCCCGTAGAATAACAAGTACCAACTGCCACAAAAATGTTATGAGATAATAACCTTTAAAATTTGTTTTATTAGAGCCTATTGTCGCACTACACTAGTGTATCATATAAAATCTCGTTATTCTATGCCAAGTTTAGCACGGCGGCAGACGCATATCAAATAATATATTTCTATGTCCTACAAAAATAAACTCTAACAATGCCTACTCAGATACAGTTTACAGCTATTTTGCCTAAACTATGATTTCATTTGTAAAGGATTTAACGCTTTGAATTGTCTTTGATTTTTGACATATTGAAGTGCGTAGATTATCTAAGCTTATTTAAAAATTGATAAAATACGAAGCTTATGACAGTTTCTTCTTAGATTTGATATTACGTATAATAATTTTTTTGAAAGATATCGTTAAAGCTTGGAAAATGGTAAGCCAAAACTTTGCGTCGCCAAAAGTCTTATTGCCGCAACTTTTCTTGTGTATCGATTTGATTTTTACTGTTTTTAGGTTAATTTCACTATTTAGATTGAAATTACGCAATTTGTTTTGGCACTGCATTCTAAGTATTGATAATACAAATTGTTTATTTACAGGCAAGTTCGATTGTAGTGGCGGGGTTGGGGCTAGCGGCGGTCGGATTTGTCGGGAGAATAATCGCCCGACAGCTTCCGAACATGGCCCAGAAAATGAGTGAAGCTCTTAAAAATATGCCCAGTTTAGATGCTGGCTCCATAGCGAATTCCAGATATTATAAAGGTGGATTCGAACCGAAAATGACCAAGAGAGAAGCTTCGTTGATACTAAGTGTCAGTCCCACTGCTTCAAAACTTAAGGTTCGTAACAAATAGATTGACTAGGATATTTTTATATATGTTAACTCCGCGCAAGACGCCGTGATGGAAATCATTTCTCTCGGGGTCTATGTCATCTTTGAGGAAAGGATGGAATGAACCTGGTTTTTGAAGAGACCCGTCTAGGAGGGAGGAAACAGGGCAGGAAATCATTTCACAAGAACATCAATGAGTCATAGAAACAACCTGTTCTCATGTAGAAAATGTTGGGTGGCGTTTGGCATGTTTCCCGGCTGTGCACCGGTATCGAAGAGATCAATGACACTATTTCTTCAGAGTATCTTCTGTCTTAATAATAATAATATTTGGATGACTTGTATAGTGCCGTTTTTGTGAAAAATCACCTCAAGAGCGCTGTACAAATATTGCTCGCTAGGGTTTATCTTATTATGTACAAACAGATACAGAGACACACTTACTTGGTAGGTCACTCATTACTGGATTAAAACATTAAATTACGAAGTTTGTGCTTGAGACGATATGATTTTGCATGCACATGACACAATATTAGAAAACACTGCATATCGCAGTTACTGCTTAAATCCTATTTGTCATTGATATTATGTTTATTAGAAGGTTATTGGCAAAAGAAGAGTAGGTATTTATTTGAAATATTATTTTATTAGAGATTTTCCATAATATTTATTTATAGTTACAAATATTTAAAGTTATTTACAATGTTGCAGACTATGAAAAATTTCAAATCATTCTGTTATTTGCTTTAGGCAGGTACTAACGGCTAGCTTCGCTATGTAAATTGGGTATGCAACTGAACCATTCATGTATATGACTTTCTGAAGAGATGAGTTTTGCTCTGAATTCTGTTGAGTCTTTAATCACTCTTAAATCGTATGGAAATTTATTCCAGGCTTTAGGGCCTGACACGCTGAAAGCACACTCACCAAACTCAGTATCTGGTGTGTGCTTTGGTTCCTTCAGCCTTCCGATAGCTGATGATGTCGCTGATCTAAGAGTTTACTGTTCTGAATTGGAATTTTCAGGGACGCACAGTTTGGATAGGTAAACCGGAGGCATCCCGTTAATTGATTTAAATATCATCCAGCGAAGCTTGAACTGGATTCTTTCAGGACATTTGGGCCAGTGTAGATTTTTGATATGCTCTGAAATATGGGAGTACATATTTAGATACGCCGGTAATAAGTCTTTTATTGGCTTTTTATATATCAATATGTGGAAAGCAAGAACTACACTTATTCGAATTGATAGACTCCTTTTTCAAGCTCATCATTTCTGTAGTTCAAATAAATGGACATTTCTAAGGCCTTTGACCGGGTTTGGCCCCGAGGACTTGTCAACAAACTGCCTTCTTACGGACTTCCCGTATCCTTGTGTACGTGGATTGCCTACTTTTTGAGGGAGAGATCGATTCAGACGGTTGCCGACGGTTTCATCTCTTCCTCGAATTTAATAAATGCTGGTTTCCCACAAGGATCGGTTCTGTCTCCGACATTGTTTTTATTGCATATCAATGATCTCTTGACACGTGCACCAATTCATTGTTACGCGGATGACAGTACAGTCCATGATAGCTTTTTGTTTGACAAGCCCCCAAAAGGCACACAAACTCCAACGGCTCGGAGGGCTTTGAAACAGAGAATGGAGGGTTACCTCGAGAGGGGTAAGAATAACTTCATCGAATTTAATGTTTTAAAGACCCAATCATCTCTGATTATGTCTAAAAGGGATCGAAATGACAATCTAGTCTCCTTTATGGAAGCAATCTTCCCAACAAGCCCTCCATTGATATGCTTGGTATAATCTTAAGTGACCCTGTACAAATCGCAAGTGCGCCCCACTGTAGAATTTGGCAGCCACCTCTGGTCCGGAGCCCCAAAATATCTGAAGAAAACCCTTGACTACAGAAACGGGCGGTCCGTTTGATAGATTCGCCTATCTTAACAGACTCCAATCTTTGGAGCACAGATGGCAGGTAGGAATGCTGTCCTTGTTCTACCGGTATTTTAATGGAAGATGCTCTGAGGAACTAGCGTCATTGATCCCTTCGGCACCGGTGCATCATCGGGAAACATGCCAAACGCTCACCCAAAATTTGCACACGGTTGACATTTGTCACACGAGAACGGGTCGCTTCTAGGACTCGTTTTTGTGTTAAACAGTTGGACTGTGGAATGATCTGCCGGCCTGCGTTTCCTCCCTCCCACAAGAGGTTCACTCCTTCCAATCCTCTAAAATACCCTCCACATAGCATCCCCAAAGATGATATAAGCCCTGAGGGAAATTATTTCCCTCAGGGCTTATAGTAATTGTAAAAAAAGGGGGAACATATCAATAACTGGACTCCTCTATAAAATCTGAAAAATTAAATACTTTTCTTTAACTCAAAGGATCCGAATTGTAATATTGTTACAAAATCATCCTTTCCTACATGTCAATAATAAAAATATTTCATTCTTTCAGATAAAAGACGCACACAAAAAGATAATGTCTCTGAATCACCCCGACAGAGGTGGTTCTCCTCTCATCGCTGCCAAGATCAATGAAGCTAAAGATTTACTGGAGAGTGGAAAATCCTCATCATAATATACTACAGAAATCATTAAGGTTGGATTGTTTCACAGAATTTGAAGGATTCATCAAAATTTCAAAGTTAAAATTCAAGTTCTGTGAATGTAATAATCAAGTTCTGTTATTATTCAAGCAATATGATACAACTGGCCAATAATGTTATAATCAAGTTCCGTTATTATTCAAGCAATATGATACAACTGGCCAATAATGAAATAATCAAGTTCTGTTATTATTCAAGCAATATGATACAACTGGCCAATAATGTTATAATCAAGTTCCGTTATTATTCAAGCAATATGATACAACTGGCCAATAATGTTATAATCGAGTTCTGTTATTATTCAATCAATATGATACAACTGGCCAATAATGTAATAATCAAGTTCTGTTATTATTCAAGCGATATGATACAACTGGCCAATAATGTCATAATCAAGTTCTGTTATTATTCAAGCAATATGATACAACTGGCCAATAATGTTATAATCAAGTTCTGTTATTATTCAATCAATATGATACAACTGGCCAATAATGTAATAATCAAGTTCTGTTATTATTCAAGCAATATGATGCAACTGTCCAATAATGTAATAGTAACAAAACTTGGATAGATACAACTGGCCTATAATATAATAATCAAGTTCTGTTATTATTCAAGCAATATGATGCAACTGTCCAATAATGTAATAGTAACAAAACTTGGATAGATACAACTGGCCTATAATGTAATAATCAAGTTCTGTTATTATTCAAGCAATATGATGCAACTGTCCAATAATGTAATAGTAACAAAACTTGGATAGAACATTCACAGAGCTCGAATTGAAATTATGGTGAATCCTTAAAATTTTGTGAAAAAACCCATCTTAACTGTTTTTGTCCATCTAATAAGGACTCTTGGAAACTATGCCACTAGATTACGATTTTAACACATTGTTTGCTGGTGTTTTTTATTCACTAATCCACGCCGAAAAGCTGGCGATTTTTTTGAAAAATTTGAATACACAGCTGTAAATCTTGATGTATTGCTTATTTTTAAATAAAAATTTCTATTTTAAATTGAGACAAAACATGCGAAAAACGTGTTTACTCTTCTTCCGCAAACTATTGTATCAAAATAGAATTATTTCAACTGCTCATGCACTCAAAATAATCATTCTTTACAAAAGAAAGTACTGAAAGAAATGTGACGAATGTGTACAAATTTATTTTTATAAGCTGTTATTGTTTTAATAAATATAAATAGATAAAAACTTTATTTCTTGTTTTCATATTCTTCTGTGTTGAGTATTTTTATGGCGAAGATTCAAAAGGTCAAGAATAAGGGAAAAGTATGTACCACATGTGTACCAGACGTGTTGAACTTATTGGTCGATCGTCTATCCCACTCTCTGCCACTGGTCATATTCCTCAGGATTGGGACCACCCAGGAAGTTTTTTTTTTTGATTTCTTAGTTTCTTATTAGTCAAGAAGTGACAAAACATTTAAAGTTACTGTCTCTAAATTTACAAGTTCTTTATACAAATAGAACAGCGTCTTTGCGCCTCACACTTTTCACCGCATGATGGTAGTTTTAAATAATACCTGAGCGTTAATGTCAATTGCGTCTTGTGATTTCTGTAGGGAAAAATCTGTTCATAAAAACCCTACTAAATTGCATGTTTGCATCATCATCGTCAGTCCGACCAGCATCAGCACTGCGGAATAAATAGATATGTGTCTGTTTGTGTTGTGTGAGGATGGGGGAGGGTATCGACTATGGCCTGTTTGTTGGAGTTCCTCCGCATTCGCCTTTGGAAATAAGGAAAACCATAGAAAACCTTTTTCAGGAGGAAACGCCCGATGTTCACAAGAACGAATTCGGACTTCAGCGATCTCGGTCTTGAGATCCTGCATTTGGTAGTGTACGTCTATGGAAGATTATGAATAAACATACTTGTATAAATATGAAGCTAAATAAAAATAAATAATTATCTATATATATGTACGAGTATATATTAATAATGTATTTGGGTGGGGAGTCGGGAATTGGGAGGATTTATCGCTCGCTCATTCGTCCGGTTCATGCCATGTGAGGTCATGGTTCATGAGGATGTGTTTTGGAAGTCTGCCTGTATTTGAAAGTGAAATCGGTAGGCGCTGTGTATTGTCCGAGCTCTTGAATTATTAGTGTATTTTTGCTGTGTTTCAGTGAGTTGTAAAAACGCTCGGACAACTTGTGTGCGTGTTCGTACAAGGTAGGTATTTTTTGTGTTTTGTGTAGTGTTTTTAAACTTGTTCTGATTCTGGTGTTGTATATGATTTAAATGCAATGATTATGTAAAGTTTGGAGTTTTGCGTGTACTGTATTTGAAATATTACTCCAGACAGGATAGGCGTAGGTAATTAACGGTCGAATGAGTTTGGTTCTGGGAGGTATCGAACTTCGCCTGCAGAATATCGGGCGCATTGCGCCTATCGCTTTTCTAGCTTTCGTATGCGCTTTGGTCATATGGTATTTCCAATTTAGCCGCGAGTCCATTGTGAGTCCCAAATATTTCACTTCTTCCTTCAATTCTATCTGCTGTCTTCCCATTTCGAGCTTGACGTCAGGTTGTCGATTTTCCTTTTTGGCGTGCTGTGGGCGTGGGGCCGGCTGTGCCTGCCGCAATGCTCGCCCATGAGCGTCCGTCCGTCCTTGTCGCACTTGTTGCGTGAGGGAGCGGCCTGTTAGATCGCGGGGCGGTGTTGGTACGCGGCTGAATAGTCGCCACGTACGCCACGCGCTCGGGCATTCTCGATAATTCGCCGGGTGCGGGCCTCCGCAGTTGCAGCATGTGGCGGGCTCATCTCTGGTCTTTTTGGGGCACTCTGATGACGCGTGCTCCAGCAGGCATTTCACACATCTCACCGTGTGAGAGCAGTTCCTTGAGCCATGAACCCTTGGCATCGGTAGCACTGTGTGCCGTGTTGCTAGTGCTTGCTGCAGTACTTCTGCAGCCTGATCCTGCAGTGGCGCAGGTACTCGATGGAGGCCCTCAGCCACCCCATATCTACTTCCTTATTGAAGTGGGCCAGGTATAGCGGGTACTCTGCGGATGCTGCCGTCATCCTCACCACCTTAATTACAGAGAATCCTTGGCTCTCCAAGTCTTCTTTGATGTGCTCTATATTCACATCGGGTAGGCCCTTGATGACCGATTTTTTCGTCTTTTCAGCCTTTGCCGTGAAGGTGTGGAAGCTAGCTGCTCCCGCTTGCAGTCCGTTGGTGAGGGCCCGGTGATCTTCAATTGAGCGCAAGAAGATGTTGGCCGTGCCGCCCCTGTTGTAACGAATGTTGAAAATCTTACCAGGTCCAAGGTGGGTCTGGATCTTCGTGGTAATCTGCAGGTGCGTCATGGCACCCAAGGTCATCACAACTGGGGGAACTCGGTTCCTCCTCGCTGCTTCTCCTGCGGAGGGAAAAACATTATTAAAATTAGGAAGTTTAGTGCGCCGCCGCCCTCGCTTGCTTCCGGTAGGCCGGTAAATCGATTGTCACAACGGACCGTTGCCGCATTCTCCGTGTTCGGTGAGTGGGGCCGCTTGATGGGGTTGGTTGGCTGGCGCCAACCGTTGCCTAGTGGGGGAAAGGTCTCCATGGCTGCCCCCGGCCATGATGGGGGCTTACAGGATGATGCTGGTCCTGGTGGGGCGCGGTGGGGACTGATGACAGCCCCGCCGTGAGCTGCTATTCAGCCGCTGGCTGGGGTATCTCGTCCTGATTTTCTTTGTCTGTGGGAGGAAAGGTTATTTTAATATGACCTGTCTTGGTCCTCCTCAGGAACTGCACGGAGTCGGTATTGGGCAGTAGGCGATACAGTGCCGACTGCCTGTACGTAGCCTTCAGTGGGGGGCTCGATCTGCGATTGATTGCGGGTGGCGCCAGTCTGAAAACGGTTTTAGTAATTAAGCAAAGGGAATTGCCTTAAAGGCAGTTTTAGTGGCGCGGACGCCTAATTGGCGGGCTGAGTAGTCTCCTTATCGTCAGGAAGGTGGGTGCCGGCTGCGAAGTCCGCAAGCCAGTCAAAACACGATCTGAAATCACAAAGCATAAACAATGAAAAAAGCCAGAACCAGAATAAGAAATTCTTTTTTTTTCGATTTTATTTTTTTTTCATCTCACATTTTTAAGAAATTCACCGAACCCAGGCAGGACGATAGTACCGTGCCCGACCCCTCATTGTTTAAATTTGGAATCACAAACGGAAAAAAATAATTATTATTTACAAATAAACTGTTTCTCGTAATTTGGTTGAAATTGAATTTTTAAATCTCCTCAGAGCGGCTTAATAAACTATTTGAATAATGCCATAATGAGGAGGTACCTTACTGTTTTTAAATCTCCTCAGAGCGGCTTAATAAACTATTTGAATAATGCCATAATGAGGAGGTACCTTACTGTTTTTAAATCTCCTCAGAGCGGCTTAATTAACTATTTGAATAATGCCATAATGAGGAGGTACCTTACTGTTTTTAAATAATAACTTTTTGTAATTTTTTATTATGTTTACAATTCAACAGTATTTTATGTCTAATTACAACTTTCCCAGCCCAGTATAATAAAATACTGCGCTGGGAGAATCAATTTAACTGTAAAGTTGTATTTATGTTTTTTTTCGTGTCTATTGCTCTCCACGACCAGATAACGAAGCCATATTTGAAAGCGCTATGTTATCTGGATGTGGGAAACATTGACAGCAATAGACACAGTTAGAATCAACTTGGAAAAAAAAAAACTAAATTGTAAAATCACCTGATCACTAAACAAAACCTTTTATGTAATTTTTTCATATAATATCATGTTTTAGTGTTTATATATTGGTCAGGGAAATCTTTTAAATGTCTAAATTCAGACGTCCGCCGACCTAGAAGAATTTGAACAAATGGGTCACCGACAGTTTGATACAGATTATATACGCTGCACGTCAGTTTAGCAAGCGCGCCCCATCCCCCCCCCCCCGCAAGGAGGGGTAAAAATCTTGTTGCGTTGGACAAATCAAATAAATATGTCAACTTTTGAAAAATAAAGGCAGTCGTAACTCACCACAACTTGTGAGCAGAATAATAACAAAGTCTTATACTACACCTTCACCTTCTCCATCATTTGCTGCCTCGCCGAGGCCCTCTGCTGAAGAAGTCCTGGGTCTACGTCCTCGAGATAAGAGGACGTCACTGCAAGGCCAGGACCCGGCAGAGGAGTGGCCCACCTAGTACCCCATACATAAATCACTGGGTGCATGAGGACCAGCAGCATTCACCTACCCGACATCCCTCGAAGGGAACGAGGGTGTCTTCGGATCCGGCGCCTTATAAATTTCCAGTCTCGTGATGACAGGTGGT
This sequence comes from Halesus radiatus, assembly GCA_022606495.2. Lineage (NCBI taxonomy): Eukaryota > Metazoa > Arthropoda > Insecta > Trichoptera > Limnephilidae > Halesus > Halesus radiatus. The sequence goes on from JAHDVE020003471.1 coordinate 19,995, forward strand.
CGATCACGAGTGGTCTTTCGCACAAAAAAGAGAAGTGTCGAAAGTCTCGGCCCGCCATCGGTTACAACATGTAATGTGGTTATTTTAAGATATAGAGAAAGCCAATATTTTCAAACTCATTTATTATGCAACTGCGACATATTTTCCCTTGACTAGGGTGAAGTAATGAAACAATACAACTATTATTTGATAATACTAAAATACGTCCCGATGTAATTATTATTTATATATTTTCGATTATGATGTAAGTTCAACATGAAAAAAGTTTCAATAGCATATTATGTAAAATTAGTATTTTGGTAGGTACTTCAAAGTGGCAGTAATATTTTGGATTTCATTAAGATAATTTGCTAATTGTTGGTGAAATAATTACTATACACCGGTTTATTTTCAATTCATTTCAAATTCAACATGAAAACATAATAGACAAAAATATTTGTTTTTTTCTTTGAAAATATTCCACAGACAAAACACATTCATGTCAAAAACATGACCCTTTAAAAAAAGGTAATGGATTTTTTCAAGATATAAAATAATGCATTCGATAAAGTGTCCATTCCAAAAAATATATTTAATTTAACTAATAGAATATTTTTTAATAGTGCATAAAAGTCTTGCATTCATCAATATAAAAAAGTAATATAAATAAAACACAGCAAAATAAAATCGAGCTTAGCTTTGCAAAAACCCATCACTTCCATACTCATTAGGCTGTTGGGTATCACAAAAATCACACCTCATGTATATTTCTTTAGAACACAGACACAATAATATATAGAGCAAAAAGAGAAGGAAATTAATACAACGATGAATTTAAATAAATTCTGGTGGGTAATTCCAAGGGTTGTAATTGTTAAAGGAAATAATATAATAAAACTTATTTTTAACATCATTTTTCACTTTATACATAGATTGACTCTCAAATAATATAATCTCACATATAATGAAAAGAATGTACAGCCATTCTTAAATAGCAAAGAAAACAAAATATATATTTATAATGTTAATAGCGTGGAATGTGGAATAGCTTAATACTATTTGAATAAATAAAACATCAATAATTCCTTTTTCATTAGCAGAATTGAGGAATTTTTTGCAGATAGATAGGAAAATATGAAACTTTTGATGAAAAACTAATTTTCACATATACTTGGCAATATTATGTAATTATTTAAATGAACAAGAGACAGTGACTTGAAATTATGAATAAATCAGATAAAAATGCATTTTATCTATGCAAAAAAAGTAAGCATGTAAAATTATTAGAGTGGCACAAGTCATGCAAAACATAAATGGGAAATTTTATTTAAAGTGTCCTATATAAAGTACCTACTTATGAAAAAAAAAAAATTGTTAGCCACAAATTATCTATAACATTATACTGGTTTTCTTCTTCTTTATTTAATGACTGTTCACCCCACACAGTGTACAGTGGGTTTTAACCCGTAAGCTGCTGATCGCATGCATTGTCATCGTCCATACAAGTGCTGGCTTCTGCAGATCACATGTATTGTTGTTTTTCACGTTTACATACTAATACTGAAGACATTTTTATTCTAACATTTGATTTGAGGCGTCGGTTAAATTAGTTTTCTATAATTTCGAGTTTTTTTTTTTTTTTTTACAGTAACTCCACACAGGAGACCAAGGAGGAAATAATTTCCCTCAAGGCCTATATCATCTTTGGGGATGCTGTATAGAGGATCTTTTAGAGGATAGGAAGGAGTGAACTTAGGTCTTGAAGAGACCCATGTTATAGGATGGAGGAAACACAGAGGCCGGCAGATCATTCCACAGCCGAGCTGTTGAATACAAGAACGAGTCGTAGAAGCGACCCGTTCTCATGTGACAAATGTCAACCGTGTGCAAATGTTGGGCGCGCGTTTGGCGTGTTTCCCGACTATGCACCGGTGCCGAAGGGATCAATGACGCTAGTTCCTCGGAGCATCTTCCATTAAAATACCGGTAGAACAAGGACAGCATTCCCACCCGACGTCTGTGCTCCAAAGATTGCAACCCATTTGTTAAGATAGGCGAGTGATAAGATATTTATATTAGTTACAATTAATATCAACTTTATTGTGGAATGTTCCTGACAGGTTTTTTGTTGCGCGTCAACGGTATTGTAGAGACTTTTCATCAATTTTGGCGATTCAATTTTTTCATAAATTATCAACTTGCATCAAACTAGGTCGAACGAATAGGAAATTTTTAACTGACAATTTATTGTGTAACGAGGTGTTTTGTGCTGTGTTAAGCTTAGGTTTTTTTTTCCTAAGAACTCTTTGTATTAATGTTACAGCATCATAAATATGTCATTACCGATGACGAAACCCCGTTTCTAGTAATGAAAAGCGATTCCGAAAGCGAAATTGGGGAAAGCTACCAAGACTCCGATGAAGAATTTTAGAATGTCAATACAGATGTATATTGCAACCAGATGTTGCATACGCTTACATCACCAGATAATGAAATGGATCACCCCATATTGCACAGCGTTCCACCCACATGTAATGAGGGTGGTGTTGCCAGTGTTTTCTTCAAATGTTTCTGAAGTAGAAATATGACACAATATATAAAATCATTTAACCATTTTTTCCAATTTTATTTTTATACAATTATTTCTAAATTATATTGTAATTAAATATATACATATTTTAATAATATGTAAATAAAAACCGCCGACAACAAACAACGAACTGACAACACCGTCACTGTGTTTTGTATGGAAGTCTGTGAATGTCACATGCTTTGTTGTTTTCGTTAGTTTATTCTGTAAAAAATTAATATGTGAAGTGAATTATTAATTATGCATGTCTTCCAGGAGTTTCATTGATAAATAGTTAGTCAAAGCAAGTTTTTTTAAGAATAATATTGTTCTGGAAAATAATCCAGCAGTGAATATAATAAGGCGGTATTATTTAAGCAGCTTACGGGTTAATACCAAATAAGGAACTCCAGTGAAAAATATAATGGCTTTAAAATATATATTCATATAGATCAGCAAACACCGATTCTGAATATATAACTTTTATTATATATAAGGAGAATTTATAAATCATTATTTAAAAGTGAAAAAAAATCATCTTATTAAAACACCTTATTATGTTGGTACCATTGCATTTGGAACATCTGAAGTCACATGCGCATTCTATTTTTAGATTATTATGGAAATTTTTATTTTTCAATGTTTTGATTTTAAATATGTATTTTTTTAGGATTGGCGAAAATTTAATTTAATTTGGGTGACTTCAAGCTCTATAATTGAATTGTTCAATATAAGAAAACTATTAATAATGAAAGAAATTGGAGTATTCATGAGAAAAACAATTATCAATACGGATATTATGATAATGTTAATGCTCAATACTATTATTATTCTTCAAGTTAAAGTTTCGAAAAAGGTACATAATTTTACTTGTGTTTAGTTATGGCTTTGAAAAATTGAAACTTTGAAAATTATTTAACTATGAAAACTAACTTTAGAAAAAAAAAACGAAATATACTTGTGTTTAAGTTTGAAAGTCATTATTGATTAAAAAAAAAATGGACTGGAGTTTCTTATTTTCATAATAATTCATGACAAAACTTTTAAGTTCATTCTTTTTTATACCAAATTTTCAGCGGAGCACTTTGCATATGTCACATCTCATCCACACATCTACAGATTTTTCTATCTATCAAAAGGAAAAAAAATAAATACGTAATAAAAAATAAAAATCTTACAAATCTCATAAAAAAACACCTTTAAAAACTATTTGTAGGTTTGAAGCATACACGAAAAATAATTTCATTTTAAAAATCTTAAACAACTATGAATTAGAAATATTTTTGTGATTGGAGGTATTCTCGTATAAGTTGGATACAGCCTCATGCAATACTTAAAATATTAAATAATAATAATTCTAAATTAAATTAACATTAATAACGAATTCAATTACTTTAAAAAACAACTTCAGCTCAAATAAATATAACCCAAACCTCAGCAATCAAAAAAACAAAATCAAATACAAAAAAAAGTATTTAATTACAGGTCAATTTTTTAGCATTCACATTGTCTCAATTAGTGGTGGGCGAAGCGGCTCGGTTTAGTGAGCCGGATCACTAAATCAGCTCTCTGTAAAGACAATCCACATGAAAACTGGACGAAAAAAGTATAGTGTAAGGCGTCTTAAGGACGTTTTTAGGAGGGGCGAGGGACAGGGCATAGTGCGGGGGGACGCGGACCGTCGTTCAATCGAGCCGGATCACCGAACCGGTACACTACAAAGAGCTAATTTAGTGATCCGGCTCACTAAACCGAACCGCTTCGCCCACCACTAGTCTCAATGATAATGATTGAATTGTACACAGAGCGCAGTTATTTTCTGTCATGCTTTAGTTTTTTTATATAGGCTTATTATATTTAAAAAAAAATGTTCTCTAGCAAAAGCATTGCCTGCGATCGTACAGCGAGTGTTATGCCAACAAAGCAAAATAATAAACAGTGAATGCTATGACTGAAAACTTTACCTGTAGTTAAATTGTTCAAAAATTTGTAATTTCAATTATAAAAAAATATTGTAAAACTCATTCATTCGATTATTCTACTTACTTAAAATTATGTCTAATTTTATAAAGTAATATTATTATTAAGTTCTCCCTAGAAAATTACGCCATATTGTAATTACATATTTGGTGTTTGCACATAATTAATAAGGCAAGCTAAATGTTTAAAAGATTTTTAAATAATCTCAACGAAAACTTCATATTAATAAGAAAAAGGTTTCACGAATGTGATTGAACAGATTAAAAAAAAAAAAAGTTGAAACAAATCCTGCGGAAGTTCAGCCCCTTATAGCCATTCCCGCAATTTGGTAGGTATATAATATTTTCTCACAACCAAAAAATGAATTTCGAAAATCAAAATCTTTAAAAATAAGGAACTCCATTGAAAAATATTATGACTTATGAAATATATATTTATATAGATCGGCAAATGCCGATTCTGAATATATAACTTTTATATGTAGAATTTATAAATCATTATTTAAAAGTGAATAAATAATCATCTCATCAAAACACCTTGTTATATTGGTACCATTGTATTTGGAACATCTGATGTCATATGTATTTTCTGTTTTTCGATTAGTATGGACAATTTAATTTTTCGATTCTGTTTTGTATGTAATTGTCAATATGGATATTTTGATAATGTTAATGCTCAATACTATTATTATTTTTCGAGATAAAGTTTCTAAAAAGGTACATAATATTATTACTTATGTTTAGTTATGGTTTACTATGAATAGAATATTAAATTATGTATGATAAAGCTCAGATACAGTTAGCTTCTTTTTTTTCCAATTTAACATTAAATTTAGTTTTGATAATTTAACTGCATCTCTTTATATGGTCTATAAATAATGTGTAATGATAGCCTGTCCAAAAAGAGAAAATAAATGTAAGACAAAAAAAAAATTATAATAATAATAAATTCGTAGAATAGACGTAATATAAGAATAGGAAGTAATATTTGTACAGCGCTCCTGAGGTGATTTCTCACAAAAGCGGCGCTATAGAAATGGTCCAATTATTAATATTATTATTATCCTATTTTGACATTCTAATCTTAAAACTGACCGGCTATAGATTTGCAGCTTTTACTGGTATTTAAGTTTGAATGTTATTATTCAAAAAAATAAAATTGAACTGGAGTTCCTTATTTACCATTTTGAAAGAGCAACGGTAATACAAAATTGATCCGGTATTCCGTGTGCCAATTTATCAAAAAGTCAGGATCGCAGTCTTGATTAAGTTGATAGAGGATCATTAAATAATATAATTTCAAATGTTAGTCTGTCAGTCCGTGTAACATGTCAAAATTAAACAAAAAAAAATGGCTTTGCAAAATAAAATAAAAATTTACAAGGAAAACAAATGAAAAGGTAGGTGGGTCCTTTTATAATCTCAGAAAAGAAATAGGGACAGTACCTACTTCCATATCAACAAATAAGTACCTTATCATTTTAATTTAAGGAAAGAGAATCTTCAAGAAAAACCTTTGCAACACAGCTTTGAAAAAAACAGAAAAGCAACATTGATTTATTGCTTAATAATTTGAACTTTTTGGCTAATGTTAATTTCTCTGGCTGATTATCCAATTGAAAACCTGCCCTTTTCTTTTTCATTGGAGGTTTTACAAACAAATTATTGGCATGCATGTCAAAAATAATACCTTCAGTGACATTTGCACTTAAGGATTTTATTCTTATAATTTTGAGTTATAAATAAATTATAAATATGTACTAACAAACTAACACAACAATTCATCCATTGTAATTTTTTAGAAAATAGCATACTTTATACATTTATGTAAATCATTCAGTTGCTACGCACCCATGGTAAATAACTTTAATGACGTTGCACATTATTAAAATTTTATAACAGTTACTTAATATAAAACAATTAAAATAAAAGCTTATATGTACTAGGGCACACATATAATAAATGGGCATAAAGTTGACGTGCCCTGAGAAGTTGTGTTACATACAGCAACAACTTTCATAAATCTACTCATGAGAGACGGTAACGCAAGCATATAAAAGGATTTCCAATGGTGTCATCCGATTTCTATAACGGGGTTTCCAACAAAAATTTCTTCTAATACACTGTCTGTCTATGGTCAATACGGGCCAATTTTTTGCCTATGGTCATAACAGGTGAATTTTTTGTCTTTGGTCATTCATTTTACAGGTTAAGTCTTTTACCGATGACACATTATCAATGCTTTTTTCATTGATTCGCACCATCATATGGGAGTGTTTCTTATGTGATATTTACAAAAAACGGCAGTTGGTTACTTAGCTGTTAAAATAGTTGAAGACCTTGTGAAGAAAACCTCAAACGTTCGTCATACAGTTGTCAGAGATATATTATAGTACCCATGTGTGATGAATGTAAGGGATTGTATAGCGAGCGATATCGTGAGATATGTCACGTCCACATATTATATTAACTGTGTGTAACAAGCATTACTCAAATATATTAATAGTTAAAAGTTCACAAACTAATTGCTAGAAAGTTATACTTTATCCTTTTTTCAAGATTTTAAGAAATTTAATTTGAAACAAAAAAAGATAGAAACATCAATGTTAAATATTTCGGTCAACGTGTGCCCTAGTGCAATACGAGCCTTAAAATTTAGGAAAAAACATTACAAAATCTTTACTGCCAGTAGTATAAAGTCCGATAATTTGGTAAATGCTAATGTTTTCCAGTTGGGACAGAATTGAAAAACTCATCATTTTAAAAAAAAAAAATACTTTCAGATTCATAAAACTAAATAAAAAATATTTGCATATGCGGAAATAAAAGAATAAGTTCTAGGTTTTTAGATTAGATTTTTCTTTCTCACAAAACCCAAACTAAGAACCTAACAACCGATATTTTAAATATCCATTTCTTACAGTTGGCACTTTTGACAAATGTCATTTCATATTAACATTGAAAATGGTGTCAATTCTTCTTCAATATTTATGCATTTTTATATAAAGAAAGTTAAACAAATAAAGTTTATTTTCCGAGTCCCAACTAGAAAAACATACCTGGTAAATATATTTATCAATGTAGTAGAGCAGTGGATTTATAGTTTACTTAAACGATCGACACCATTTAGATTTTTTTAACATTTGAACAGCACCCGTTAAACACTGATTCTTGGCCCATTTCAGCTTGTGATCAAATTATGATCAGCCGTCAAGCTTAACAATTCGATCAAAAGCTAAAACAGGCTAAGAATCAGTGTTTTAACGGGGACCGTTCAAATGTCGAAAAATCAAAACGGCACTGATTGTTGATTTAATGGTCTTTAATAATTGATGATTTCTTCAAAAGATTTTTATTCACTTTGTGGCGTGGTTACTAATAAATGAATTAAAAATTATTTTGTATTTACTTTATTAATATACAGATATCAACATATTTCAAAAACGATGCTTTCTTCATCGGAAATATACAGAATACTAAATAATAATAATGTCAAGTATAGACAAATGATAAACATAGATTAAACATAATATTAATAATATTTTTACATGATTGTTATTATTTTTTTGTATTCTATATATTCCTGATGAATAAAGCATCGCTTTCCAAACATGTAGATATGTGTATATTAATAAAGTGGTGAATACAAAGTAATTTCTAATTAATTTTTTAATAATTGAGCTTAAAGAACCCAAAAGTAAATGACAATTTATTGCACCGCTCGGGGATTGAAATTTATAAGGAAGAACTTTAGAGAAATGCTGGCAGCGAATTTTTTTTTAATAAATTATAAATTTTGGATTTATTAAGGTAGGTAACGTAAACGAATTTTTGGTGTTATAACCCTGTTTTAAAAAATATAATTTTATAACCTAATTAAAATATTTCGTAATTTTAAAAACCTCATATAAATACGAGCAGTACCAATCCGATACTGACTATACTTTTGCGAACATGCACGATTCAATAATCTGTAATGGTGTACGACCGTGAATACCTCAGTTTGTCATGGTGACTTTGTTCATTGGCTTTACCCGACACTTTAAACTATGTACATCTTCAAAAAGAAGAATTTATTATTCCTCTCTCTTCTCTCAGACTTTTCGAATTTGGGAGCTAATTCAGCTGCCATTTTCGATTGAGAAAAATACAAAGCTATGAAAAAAATAAATAAAGTAGCACAGGCTTTATCTCTGAAATGGATTCTTAAGATTCCTTCGGCCTGTTTCAACATTATGCTGCTTGACAGCAGTGGCGTGCATTACTCTATGACGAAAGCTGGGCTGTGGAATGAATATTCTAAAATGTCCATTTTATTATAATCTTCCGTTAATTGTTATGGTCAACTGAATGAATGAGCGTACAAGGTCTAACCTATTTCTCACAAAAATGTTCATTTTATTTTTTTATTATTATTTAATTTCTCTTTATGGATGGTTGTCTTTCTTAGGGTAGGCACAGCTTTTCAGCCTTTATGGAATGTAGCCACCGCTCAACGACAATATGTATTCAATAATCAGCAGAATAAGTGAGGTAAAATTTTTAACTTTTTCAATACAATGTATCCGAGTGCGGGGGGCGTTTCGTCACAATGTACGACGTATGTGATTTAGTGAAACTTTATAACACATGCGATATCCGCCAGTTCAGGTTAAAGAGTATTGAAATACTGGTAGAATGAACACAGCACTCTCACCCAACGTCAATGATCTAAAGACTGTTGTACTGAGAGCTTTTTTAACTAGACTAAGAAACGATGAATTGCTTTTCCTCAATCAATACACTACTAATTATGGGTACCATTCTCCACTGTCCAGAATGTGGAGACTTATTGACAATCTAAATGAGGTTTGTCAGGCTATTTGAAAATAAACCTTGAAGATTATCATTTAGAATGTCTAAAATCATTAGTTGAATTTCTTTCAAATGCATATTTTTGTAATTGCTTGGTTCATGTATGTATTATGTATTTTGTGTAATTGGATAATGGACCGTCAATAAAAATAAAATAAAACTCCACACAGAAGGAAATAATTTCTCTCAGTCATCTTTGAGGATTCTGTGTGGAGAGCTTCTTATTGAAAAATGGCAGCTATAAAAACTCATTGATGTCTATAACATTTAAACCCTATGTCTTGAACTATTAAGTAATTCATAACCTTAATCGGATAATATCCGGTGCGCAATTGAGTACTTGTGTTGTGAGAGACAAGAAGAACAATTGTCTATATTATTATTATTACGTGTTATGATCGGTTTGAACATGTGATGGGAAGGTTGAGGATGTGATGCGGTGGTGAAGGAAGCTCAGCAGCTTATTATCTGTCGGATCCTCGCTCCATTCGCTGTCTGGCGAGCGTCTCTCGGAGTTTTATTATCGTGGAGTTGGACAGGGAGCCCGGCACTTTGAATATGCTCTGAAATTAAAAAAAGGTTTAATTGTCATTTGTCCGAGGAGCGTGCAAATAAAGAAGGAAGAATAAATGTCGTCAGGTTACTAGCAGAAGTTGGTAGCTATTTTGATCTCAAGAGTACTTATGACTACAATAAAAAGTGTACTTCTCTTTAAAATATCACTATTTACCAGACAAACATATCGACCATGTGATCAAGCAAAAGCATTTTACGAAATTTTGTAGTTATCAACTTCTGCGAGTAACCCGATGATATGCACATTCTGTGTTGCCGTCGGGAAGACAGTGCAACAAACAAGGAAAAATTAAAAAATAAACAAATATATTAATGTCACCGATCCCTTCTTCTATGTAAATTATAAATGGTAGTATAGACAGCCCTGATTTAATTAACCTCATTCAATTTCATATACCTACGAGAGCCACTCGTTCCAAAATCCTGTTTAAATGAAACAACACCAGGACTGAGCATTACAAACACTCGCTTGTACCTAGATTAAATGAAGTTAGTAATAGATACGCATATGTAGAGGATCAGAAAGGTAAGTACAAGAAGGCTATACTATCATATCTTTTCAATCAATATTAATATAACCTAAGTTTACTATATGTTTTACATGTACGCATATCTTTTACTTTTACATCCTTCATGAACTTTTATTGTTTATATACTCTCTGATGTCATTGTACGATCAATTGCCACATTTAAAAGTTACCCTTTAAAATTATTTGTGCTATATTCTTATGCTTGTAGTTAATTATTATTTTTAATGGTATATTTATATCATTGATATTAAATAAATACCAGGAACCCGGCCTGTGCAGTACACAAAAACAGAATTGAAAGTATCCAAAATACATTTTTAAGGTACCTAAACTTACGCTCTTTTAGATCTCATATTAGCAATGATGACTCCAAACAGTTTTTTCAATTTAAAGACATTAACTTGCCGAAGAAATGTAGCAGATTCAGTAATGTTATTTAAAGTCGGACACAACTTAATTGATAGTCCTGATCTTCTCGATCGCCTACTATTCCATATCCCAAATCGCAACCGCAGACAGGCACTTACTTTTTATATCCCTCATTGCAAAACCAATTCTAAACAAAACTCTTTTATCTATAGAGCTACATATTCATTCAACTTAAATAATTATTACATTAACATTTCTAATTCAACTATACGTGATATTAAACTAAAATCCAATAAATGACCGCTCTCAAATAGATAACTTAAACCACCTTTCCATCTACTCTTGTCCTTTGTACCTTTATCCCACTCCTATGTTCCCCTCCACCCTCCCCTCTCCCGGCTAACATAGTTAAGCTAACTAAATTAAAACTGTACATTGTCACACTTTACTCATAGTATTTATCATCAGCAGTGGAAATTTTATAATTGCCATTATTTATTGTTTTTATTATTATATACAGTGTTCATTGTGGATTTGCTGTTAATTTTCCCCAAAATAAATTTAATTAAATAAAACACTTCTCACTACATTTTCTCCTAACACTCTTTGTTTATGTTCTGACTTGTAGTTACTATCTACTACCGTGATCTCCCATTCTCTTGCGGTCCTGTCGGCTGAAGTGAGTTACATAGTCCCCAGGGTTCTTCAGAAGTTTCTTCTCCACTATCCTACCGTCTTCACAGGGGTCACATCTGGCCACTGGGCCGCCGGGGATGGTGTGAAGGGTTTGAGGGGGCCACCCTCCCATCCCACTGTTTGGTGTTTCTCATTGGGACTGCCTGTGTCTTGCCAGAAGCTGTGTATTCTGTTCTTGTATTGTATGCTGACATGAGAATGTGAATGACATTTTTTCCATTCTATGGTCCTCTTATAATGTATGTTACTGTTTATAAATGTAGTCTCTCCACTGGCTTCAAGAACCGGAACTAACTGCTTTGGATGAGAACACGTAAATGTTTTGGTGTGTATAAATCTATGTTGTGCCGTGTAGGGACAGTTGGGGGATTTTAGAATCATTTAATAGTAGCTTCATTTTTTAGAGTCTTGATGTGAGAACCGATAGAGGGACTCATCTGGACATTAAAACGGTTCGGGAAAGTGGTGCGTGCCCTCGACTGCGACCCGGCTATTTTCGAGTACCAAGGTTCTATTTTTAAAATCTTTTTTCTCATTAAAAAACTATTGAAAAATGAGAAAGAAACAATTTAGTGAAGTCTTGTCACAGTTGCCGAGAGTACAATTGATATTTCAAAGCTCTATAGCTCATTACTATATCACTTATGGATTCAAAAGAATTCTTTTAATAATTTTCTTAACACATACACCAGTATCAATTTTGAAAAAGTCAAACTTTTGCATAAGGAAATATATCGTTCAATTGATAGTCTTTTGTAAACGCATTGATCTGATGTTGATTCAAGTGATTAAATAATATTCCAGGCAATATAATTGATAAGAGGTACAGAAGCACAGACGCTGGCAATCTCCTTATAGAAAATAAACATTAACAAAACCTTTGGCTAGTTTTTCATTAATTAATTTGAAGATAGGGGGGGGATTATGAGATAAAAATTTGAAACTCGGATAAATTGAATACTTAACATTATGTAAATATGTGTTAATATTTTGTAAGTGACGCTACTTTTTTTTATCAAATCACAAGGTGACAAAATACATAATACATATGGGCATGTGTTGATAAAAATATTTAAAAGCTGGTTTTATTTACTCATATTATCTTAAACTATATATTTTTTTAAAGAAAGACTAACATTATCAGGAGGCCGCCTATTCTAGTTATTTTTAAGGAAAATTCCTTATCCTTTTCCTTGGGCTTAAAGAAAGACTAACATTATCAGGAGGCCTATTCTAGTTATTTTTAAGGAAAATTCCTTATCCTTTTCCTTGGGCTTAAAGAAAGACTAACATTATCAGGAGGCCTATTTTAGTTATTTTTAAGGAAAATTCCTTATCCTTTTCCTTGGGCTTAAAGAAAGACTAACATTATCAGGAGGCCTATTCTAGTTATTTTTAAGGAAAATTCCTTATCCTTTTCCTTGGGCTTAAAGAAAGACTAACATTATCAGGAGGCCTATTCTAGTTATTATTAAGGAAAATTCCTTATCCTTTTCCTTGGGCTTAAAGAAAGACTAACATTATCAGGAGGCCTATTCTAGTTATTTTTAAGGAAAATTCCTTATCCTTTTCCTTGGGCTTAAAGAAAGACTAACATTATCAGGAGGCCTATTTTAGTTATTTTTAAGGAAAATTCCTTATCCTTTTCCTTGGGCTTAAAGAAAGACTAACATTATCAGGAGGCCTATTCTAGTTATTTTTAAGGAAAATTCCTTATCCTTTTCCTTGGGCTTAAAGAAAGACTAACATTATCAGGAGGCCTATTCTAGTTATTATTTAAGGAAAATTCCTTATCCTTTTCCTTGGGCTTAAAGAAAGACTAACATTATCAGGAGGCCTATTCTAGTTATTTTTAAGGAAAATTCCTTATCCTTTTCCTTGGGCTTAAAGAAAGACTAACATTATCAGGAGGCCTATTCTAGTTATTTTTAAGGAAAATTCATTATCCTTTTCCTTGGGCTTAAAGAAAGACTAACATTATCAGGGGCTTAAAGAAAGACTAACATTATCAGGAGGCCTATTCTAGTTATTTTTAAGGAAAATTCCTTATCCTTTTCCTTGGGCTTAAAGAAAGACTAACATTATCAGGAGGCCGCCTATTCTAGTTATTATTAAGGAAAATTCCTTATCCTTTTCCTTGGGCTTAAAGACTTCTTGCTTAACTGCGGAATTCCAGAAAAGACACAGTAAAAAATTGTTTAACAGATTGAAAGATTATTTGAAAACACAAATTGATGAAATATCTTCAAGGGGCACAAGGTTTTTAATGAAAACATAAAAAATAATTATATTATAAAGCATTTTAAGCAATTTTTAAATAGAATAAATACACCTTTTAACGAAGAATTACGTATTGTAAAAAAGTACCTACCTCACTACGAGTATATAGTAATGACCTTTCTATTCTGTCACTATTTCTAAAAAAAATCAGTATATTCACAATTCGCAAGATATTTGAAACAAGCACTTTATAATAAAAAAAAAAAAAAATTATTAAAACAATATCAATAATAATTAAATCATGTGTATAAAATATGCAGCAGAGAAATAATGCAGTTCTGAAGGTTGGTGGAATATCTCAGTTGGTTAGTGCATATGTCCGGATAGCGGAAGATTCCCAGATTGAAACCCGGTAGCACCTAAATTCCTTTTATATGATTTGATTATCATGGGCATTTTCAATATTTCATATAGAAATAAACATATCAATTTTACCAAATTAAAATTACACGTAGCAATAATTAATTACCTGCATAAATTCGTGACAGTTTGAGGCGAAAGCATTCTTGACGATATCCTTAAAGCACTCGGCTAACGCGGAGAATTCGTCGCACTTCATTATCTGGATCCGGTTCTGTTTGATTAGAGTGATGCACACCCGGAACAGAATCTTGGAGCCCTCGTAAAACAAGCAGTCCCATATCCTCAGCGCTGTCTCCGTCGGTAGGACCTCCGCAAACAGGCACACAAACCATTTCGTACTTATCACTGCCCACGGCAGACCTGGAATCATCAATTCATCAAACTTGTAATAAATTGTTTGGTAATTTTTTCCAGTTGGGACACAGTTGAAAAACTCATGATTTTTAAAAAAGAAAAATACTTTCAAATTTATATACTCGTATATCGTATAATAAAAAAATTTGTGTACAGTGCCAGGGAACATTTCTCTCTCTTTTTTTTACGGTAACTCCACACAGGAGACCCTGAAGGAAATAATTTCCCTTAAGGCCTATATCATGTTTGGGGATGCTGTGTGAAGGGTCTTTTAGAGGATAGGAAGGAGTGAACTTGGGTCTTGAAGAGACCCATGTTATAGGATGGAGGAAACACAGAGGCCGGCAGATCATTCCATAGCCGAGCTGTTGAACACAAGAACGAGTCGTAGAAGCGACCCGTTCTCATGTGACAAATGTCAACCATGTGCAAATGTTGGGCGCGCGTTTGGCGTGTTTCCCGACTATGCACCGGTGCCGAAGGATCAATGACGCTAGTTCCTCGGAGCATCTTCCATTAAAATACCGGTAGAACAAGGACAGCATTCCCACCCGGCGTCTGTGCTCCAAAGATTGCAACCCATTTGTTAAGATAGGCGAATCTATCAAACGGACCGCCCGTTTCTGCACAGAGTCAAGGGTTTTTTTCAGATATTTTGGGACTCTCGACCAGAGGTGGCTGCCAAATTCTACAGTGGGGTGCACTTGCAATTTGTACAGGGTCAGCAGTTGTGTACTATTAAAGTATCTGCGGGCTCTGTACAATACGCCCAGCATCTGAGGGGCTAACTTTAATCTGACTTGATATCAATGGGGGGCTTGTTGGGAAGATTACTTCCATTAAAGGAGACTAGATTGACATGATTGGGTCTTTGAAACATTAAATTCGACGAGGTTATTCTTACCCCAAGAGGAGACCCTCTCGAGGTAACCATCCATTCTCTCCTTCATAGCCCTCCGAGATGTTGGAATTTGTGTGCCTGTACCAGATGTAATCTGGCACACAAACGAAACGGGGCTGGGAGGGGGGTTAGCACTCTTAGCGGAAGGGGTACTGACGACAAGACCCTTATTGACGACATTCGCGGGCCTTGTCCGTGTGACGTTGCTTATTGGGGTCCAGTCCGAGGCAGTAGTCCGATGGGGGTCTAAGATAAGCAGTGGTCAGAATAAAAGAAGGCGGGTAGATCAGAAGTCAGAGCGGGCAGTGGAGAGAGGTCTAGTCAGGCAGGCGGTTGAATGCTAACTAACTCGGTTTTGGTTTTCGCAGGATATTTAAGGCGGTCTGCCACGTGCAGACTCCCCGTGCGCTGCGCATATTCGACAAGTCCTTCTCTTTTCCACCACCGCGCTGCACTAACATTTTATTTCAGGTCATTTCTTTTTCTGAGCGGTCTGTGAGAACACGCTCATCACAGACCGCCCGTTACATACATTAACAAATAACAATATTTTACATATAACAAATGTGCCATTCCGGGAGAGGCGGTGACGTCCGATACAGTGCCCTTTGGGGGCTTGTCAAACAAAAAGCTATCATGGACTGTAGTGTTATCCGCATAACAATGGATTGGTGCACATGTCAAGAGGTCATTGATGTGCAACAAAAACAATGTCGGAGACAGAACCGATCCTTGTGGGATGCCAGCATTTATTGAATGCGAGGAAGAGATGAAACCATCAGCAACCGTCTGAATCGATCTCTCCCTCAGAAAGTCGACAATACACGTACACAAGGAAACGGGAAGTCCGTAAGAAGGCAGTTTGTTGACAAGTCCTCGGTGCAAAACCCGGTCTAAGGCCTTAGAAATGTTCAGGGTGACCGTTTGAATCTCACCATAACGTTCCAGACACCGCCCCCAAACGTGCGTCACATACGCGAGAAGATCACCGCACGAGCGGTTCCGCTGGAATCCAAACTGACGGTCGTTAATAATTTTGTTCTTCTCGAGGTATGTGAGCAGTTTGTCGTTGATCACACGTTCCATCACCTTGGACAGAACTGATATGATCGCTATGAGGCGGTAGTTGGCCGGGTTGGAGAGGTCATCGTTCTTAGGTATAGGATGAATGACCGCTTTTTTCCAACCAGAGGGCATAGAGCCACATTTCAGGGACATTTTAAAGAGCTTTGACAAAACTGCAGCACACCTCTGCAATACCAGGGCAGGTACTCCGTCAGGCCCACTAGCTTTATTAGCATCGAGCCCCTGTAAGACATGAAGTACATTCCGATGCTGGATCCTCAGCTCTTTCATATAGAAACCGCAGTGAGGAACTGACGGCGGAATGGCACCCCGGTCATCGAGGGCCGAGTTTTCAGCGAACATTCTCCCTAAAAGGTTGGTCTTTTCGGTGGCGGTGTTTGCTAGTGAACCGTCGAGTCTGGTAAGAGGCGGCAGACTGGATTTGCATAAATTGCGACCTATGGAGCCCGCTAGCGACCAGAATGCTCTGCTGCCATGCGGACAGGCAGGTAGCTTTTTGCTGATCTGTAGGTCGTGCTGAAATTTTGACCTATTGATGATTCTCTTACCAGGGGTGTTAGTTGAAGTTTGCCGGTTTTTTCAATAAAGAAAACGCTTAATTCTCAATGGAATCTCAAAATTTTTTTTATTCAAAGTATTGACCATCGGATTCTATACATTTTGCCCATCTTTGAGGCAAATCATGGATACCATTCAAAAAAAAAAATTTCTCTTTCGAGGCAAACCATTCGACGAGCCATTTTTCGACTTTTTCAAAATTGGCGAAGCGCTGCTCTGCGAGTGAGTGTCCCATCGATGCGAAAAGGTGATAGTCGGACGGGGCAAGGTCTGGCTGGAGAGTACGGCGGGTGCGATAATATTTCCCAATTCAATGCTTTGAGAGTGTTCTTCACTAGTTTAGCTGTATCAGGCGGTTTGGCGGTTTTTTCGATTTGTCTCTCGTTCATTTGGTGTGGTACCCATTTTCCATACTTTTGGATCTTTCCCATGGCTTTTAAACGTTGGCAAATTGCTCCTCGGGTCACATTAAGTGTTTGGGCCAATTGTTGTTGCGATTGAGTTGGGTCTTCATCCAATAACGCCTGCAATTCCTCGTCTTCGAACTTTTTCGTTGCACCAGGATGTTCATTGTCTGTTAAATCGAAATCTCCACTTTTAAATTGACGAAACCATGTCTCACATGTTCTAATCACTGGAGCATGTTCACCATAAGTTTCTACCAGCAACCGATGAGCTTCAACTGCTTTTTTCTTTTGATGAAATAAGAATGAATCACGTGATTTTTCACAAAAACGGCGCTATACAAATCCAATTATTATTATTATTATCAGATCACACTTCACTCCGATCTCTGAGAAATCCCTTTATATGTACACTTTGCGTGGAGATCAGTCGATCAACGGATCGCTCTGCCAGCCGAAATGTGGCGACTTTTTTAACCAAATTAAAGCAACGTTTCGGCCAGCAGGCCAATCTCGCGTATTGGCGGGCGCTTTGGAGCGAAGAGCGAGAAACGCAGGCGGAAACATACGTGAGGGAGACGTTATAACGAATGTGTCTAATCAAATACCCATTGAAAATGAAAAATTAAAATTATTTCGGAATTGCACTCTTTTATTGCGTCGATTAAAAGGGTTTAATAGGCATACATGTTTAAACATCTGTTATATACGACGCGCAAGCAATGGCTTACAACGGAACTTACGAGTTCTACTAGAGTAGACTGCAGAATACAAAAAATTTAAATAGAAACAATTTAATGCAGTACAAGATACAAAAGCGTAGGATACAAAAAAAATAAAATTAACCTTCGGCGTGTCAAGATGCATAACAAAACTTGCATTGCCATGAGGGGCGATTCCGTTATCCCGCGTATTTTATCATTATGCCATTTTTTACATTTATCCATCAATTTTGTTCCAAATTCTTCTTGTGGCTTACACATTTAATGTGTTTTTTGTAAAAAAATGTTCTTTATATAATTAATTTTATGAAATAACCTCTACATTCAGCAAACGTGGCTTTGTCTGCTCCGCGGCGACTGGGGATTTGTGACTGGTGAGAATATTGGTACCTGCTGGCGGACCAGCGGGTGATTGCCTTTCTCACTACTGTACGAGTTGAATGACAGAAACGTGCTGGGGGTATGTTTCTAGCGTGCAAGAAATATTATTTGTGTAAAGAAATGATAACTACACATTAAAAAAAACTCCCGTTTTAATCTAGTACTTTAGTTTAATTTTTTAACGGTAGATATGTGTTTATAGATTTTGTAGGAATACAAAAAATACCAAAACTATAAGGTCTCTATTAAAAATAATTCAGGAAGGATAGTCAATTAAGAGATTTTGACTAGCCCTCTTGGCAACGGGAAGGTTAAAAAAAAAGTTTCTAATATATTTTTCTTAAGTTAATATTAATCTCCGTGTTTTATTTTAGTTAATATTAATCTCCAATGAAGCTTAAGTTAAAATGAAACCGGTTGGAACGCAAAATATTAATAAATAGTTAGATATATAAAACAAATATGTTTTAGCGTGTAATATTATACATATTTATAATGTCACACCACAAAAATAATATAATAGTACATTTATCTATTGGTCACAGAGATAAACACAATATACATAGAAAGGCAAATAATGTCATTAATCTTGTGATAAGAAACCATCCACCAGAGTTGTTGATTAGGTTTAATGAAACCGGATTGGGTAAAGAATAAATAAAAATCTAAATAGAGAAAATTTGTTTATGCCTGTCGCCCAACTGGTTACTGCCATATATCTATATATAAAATTTTGAAAATTTCGCTGAAAGTAGCACAGTGTGTTCATATTAGTGCCGGGAAGGTTTAGAGAGTAGTTTGAATGAAATCCAATATGTAAAACTGTTGCTACAACATTTAAAAATTAGTGTAAAAAACATTGAACCCGCCATGTTATATTGAGGTTAGTCCATAGATATACCATTCCGGTTAGCCACAGATTACAAATTCAAAAGAAGGTTTGTTTGGGTAAAATATTTTCAAAGAGGAAAACAGAAGTAGGTACCTACTTAAGAGGAACGGCTGCGCGGCCTTTTTCATTCAAAACTTAATTTTGGATTTGAGGTCAAAATACTCAACTAAACCTAATGATACATTTTTTTAATTAAAGGTTAGTATTTTATTTATTTTTGTTTTACATAATGAAACTAAATTTTCATATGATTGTTTCTTATAAGCCCACATCTGCGTGTTTAATCGTTACAATGTATTTGTAATAAATTAGAGGTTTACACACATAAGGTTTTTTTTCTGGTCCATTTTATAACCTTATAAAGTGAGCTTCACTTTATGTTAATTGAAACAGTAATTTAAAATGAAATTAATTAGAAGAATTCGGGGATACCCAAGGGAAGCATGGCACGATCAAGAGAATCAAATACTTGAGTCGGGTCATGTCAGAAGTCAGAATAACAGAAGGGTATGTATGAGACTATGTATGAATGTGAATGAAGCGAGAAGTGTGTGTGACAAGACCAAGTTATTCGGCGGTTTGTCCTCTCTGCCTACCCCTGCGGTGAAACGGCATGATGGTTAGTTAGTTATATATATATTTTAAAAATTTGGATAATGCACAAGAGTCCCAACTGCCCGGATTCAGTGGATCTATGACATCCCTGATTGGGTTATGTTTTGAGACTGAGGGGAGTGGGAGGAGATTGAAAGAGGAAGGTTGGGAAGTACTTGGCTATTCAGATCTGGTCACCAAGCGCGGCTAAAGCCATTTCAAACAATGTGTCGATTCTGAATGGTGACATTTGAATGGTCCCTATTAAATGCTGATTTTCGGCCCGTTTCAGCTTTTGATCAAATGGCGGTGAGCACAACAGCATGACCGTTATGTTTGACGGCTGATCATCATTTGATCAAACGAGTAGTAGAGACAACGTGTTCTCATGTGACAAATGCCAACCGTGTGTAAATGTTGGGCGCGTGTTTCCCGACTATACACCGATGCCGAACGGATCAATGATGCTAGTTCCTCAGAGCATCTTCCATTGAAATACCTGTAGAACAAGGATAGTATTCCCACATGGCTCCTGTGCTCTAAAGATTGCAATCCATTTCTCAAGATAGAGGAATCTGTCAAACGGACCGCCCATTTCTGCATTCAAGGGTTTTTTCAGGTATTTAGGAGCTCCAGACCAGAGGTGGCTGCCAAATTCAACAGTGGGATGCACTTGCGATTTGTACAGGGTCGGCAGTAGTGCACTATCTGCAGTATCTGCAGGCCCTGTACAGTGCGTCCAGTTCCTGAGAGGCTAACTTGAAATCAGTTTGGATGGAGCCTCTTGACCTAATCCTTGCACATATTTGCCCGAAGCGTGTAGTGTAGTGTAAAAGCTCCATGGGCGTACATTAGAATTAATCATTACAACTTACCTAAATTATTTAAATGTTGATGAACATCGGGGACTTTGATCTTTATTAACTCAGACAGGACCTCGATGTCGGTGATGAGCCCGTCCATGGTTCTGGTGTAGTAGTCGGGCAGAATCACCTCCACCAGCACTTTCAGCAGCCAGAAGGTGGTCTCCTCATTGTTTGTGACTAGTAAAAGTAAACCTGCAACCGACACAAGTCAATTAGCAATTACAGGTGTAGCCAATTCTGGCAACAGACGAAACACTTTAGCCTGCCGTACACTAGCGGACATCGTCCGGAACGCAGTTATGGAAAAACAGTGGCATTCGCTACTCTAGACTTGGACGAGCTGCGTCTCTTCACTTTGTTAACTTATTTGAGTATTGTGTATTCAATATATAAGAAAGAAAAATAAGGGGGGACGAGCTAGGCGTGCAGCGAATTTAAGGAAAACAGCCAATAAGTCAAAAAGTTCGGCTTCTTTATAAAAACCAAATATTTTAGTATTTAGTTTGACTCTTTTATAAATGGTTTGTAATTTGTTTACCGCAGTCAAAATCATGCAAAACAAACGTGGACAGCAGTTAACTAGGCTGGTGCCAAAATGGGTGTAACGTGACCTTTGTTTCCAGCCGTCGAAATGGTACTTAGGAAAAGTCTATTAATTCTGACGTCAGTGAGATATATATATATTATAATAAACAACTTCTGAACTAGGTTAAGTCTGATTTCTATTCCTCACATATCCCACAGATGCCATAATATAAGCTCTGTACTATAAATTTCTAAGCATGCAATGGCTTAATGTCGGTGAGGAAAATTATACCTTGTGCAATACAGTCATTGTTCAAGCGTGTTAATCTTTTAGCCGTGGGAAGCGCACCCGGGTGAGCACTATACATGCCTTGTAGATGGGCAGCTCACTGGTGAGCCGCAAAGTTTATCCGGCTTAATGTGTATTAACTTGTAAAAAATCTCAAATCCTCACACTAACACCACTGACATCTTTCGGAATTTATGCTCGATACACATCCCAACCAATGACACAAAGCTTTCAAGGGATGGAGCGTAAATTCAAATCAGTTTGAATTCTTCCCAGGTGATTGCTCTGGTGCGTTTCATAAGAATCTCAAGCGAAGACTATCGCGGAGGAATACTCGTAAATCAAATTATTGTTTGATTTTTTCATGGATGTGAACTATTATGATATACTATACCTAAACATACATAATTTTTTAACAAAATATAAATTCTTCAAAGTGTTATCGTGATAAAAAAAGAAGTTAGTATTTATCATGATAAAAAAAAAATATTAAGTGTTATATATGGTGACATAATAACATTAAATTCCTTTATTTATTTATGTAAATTTAAGAGTTTGTTATAAGACCCTTTTCAAGTGCGTGTCAATATTTCATGTATCCAGTAAAACACGCCAGTTATCAGCATCCGCACCACAGTTGAGGAGCTCTGCTCTGGCTCAGATCTGCCACATCTGCGTATCTATTACCAACTTCATGTAATCTAGGTACAAGCGAGTGTTTGTAATGCTCAGTTCCGGTGTTGTTACATTTAAACAGGATTTTGGAACAAGTAGCTCTTGTAGGTAGATAGGGGTTGTGCATTTGAGCAGTGTTGAGGTGAAATTTCAGCTCAACAATTGCTCAGTAGGATTGGAAACAACGGCCGTTAGTGACTGTTACACGCTGATTGGGCGGAGGCTCTTCAGTACACATACTGTTACCCACACTGAGCCAAATGCATCCCTACGTGAAAACTGTTTTACTTAATGAGAAGTATAGAAGTTTGCAAAGGATTTTAGCATCCTTCAATAAGGTGATTCTGAATGGTACGGGTACCAGCCAATACCAATTGAAACTCTAAGAATAATTTATATGTCACTAGCAGAATCTCTGGTAAGATGTGGAATAACAATATGGGTAAATACCACTAAAACTAATTTGAAACAAATCCAAATGGTTTAAAATGCTATTGTAAAACAAATAGTTGTTCCAAGTATTTACAGACAGAGACTATTATTATTCCAGATTGTGAAAATTTTACCCGTTAAGGCTATACTGTGGTACATAATTAGAATTCAACATATATTTAACAAGCAGCATAAAAATAAATTAGAAAATATTTATAATACTAGATTCACAAACAACGATTCATTCATTTCATTTTTCATTGCCGGCAACCCGGGCGTTTATTGGCATAAAATTTAAACATTTACGTGTACTTTACCCGTCTCACTAGACGATGTCTGTTCTGGATGGATTAATAGTTCCAAATAATAATAATAATTGGATGATTTGTAGAGCGCCGTTGTTGTGAAAAATCACCCCAAGGGCACTGTACAAATATTACTTCCTATTCTCTATCTAATTAGGTACAAACAGGTACAGAAAAACATACATACCTGGCAGGTCGCTTCAGATGAACATAGTTTTATTAGACAATTTAAGCTTGGAGATGATATGATTTTTACAGTTGCTATTTTATCCTCCTTTTCTATTGATGTTACATTTATTAGAAGATTGGTGGCACAATAAGAGTTGGTATTTATTTGAAATATTTAAAAATTTTAGGAGTGGAGAATATTTATAAAATGTCCTTGAAAAGAATAAAAAGTTTTTAATAGATATTAACATTTTTTTTACTAATTTGGTTATTTACAGTGTTGCGGACTGTGGACGCATTTGTGCACCGATGGGTGAATTTTTTACTTATTCTATAAGTTACTTGAGGTAAGCACTAACCAGGTAGCCTAGCTAAGCAATTTACCTGTGCATTTCGTAAATTTATGGATACGGTTGTCTGAAAAGATGAGTTTTAAGTTTAGTTTTGAATTCTGTTGAGTCTTTGATCATTCTTAAGTCATGCGGCAGTTCATTCCAGGCTTTAGGTTCTGATACTCCGAAAGCACGATCACCGAACTTAGTATTAGACATGCGCTTTGGTTCCTTCAACCTCCCGATAGCTGATGACGCTGCTGACCTAAGGGTGGACTGCCGTGAATTGATATTTTCAGGAATACACAGTTCTGACAAGTAAGCCGGAGCCATTCCGTTAAGTGACTTAAATACCATCCAGCAGAGCTTTAACTGGATTCTTTCAGGACACTTATATAAATATATAAATAAGTACGGACAGAGAACGTTAGAATACAATATACCTAAGATATTTACTTAATGCCAAATAATGTTAAAAAACCTAACTCTACAAATAAGATTAAATATATGCTGAAAAAATGTGAGAGAAGACATTTGATAATGTGAATGTTAATTTGAATGGAAGTATCGAAATGTATGAACGAGTAATGATAGAAACTGTGTAGATATTAATATGAACATTATAATGTATAAAAACATGTGTAAATAATAATATACAGGCTCCCGTTGACAAGACATATGGATTGGCTTAAGCTGGTTTAAATGGCCTTGAAATTTGATACGAAACGAAATTAACGACACCTGTTAATTACAGTAGTTTATTGTAGGAATTTCGAGATAAGTCTGTGGTCAACGGGTTTGATCATAAATCGTCAGATGGCAGTGGTTATTACTGGAAATATTTATTTAGCCTAATGTAAGGATTCCCCTCATTTGGGGAGCTCGGGATATTTGTTGTTAGTTTCATCGTTTCCTCTGCGGTCATATGCTAATATCTCGGAACACAATTTCTCTCACAATAATAAAAACGAAAATGCTTGCAGAACTTAATAACAATATTATTAAATTTATTTTATTTAAACTTAATAAAAATGTATTGATTCAGTTAAGTGCCTTCCACGGAAAAAATATATTAACCGAGTTTTTATTTTTTGACTTGGCAATAGTGGTAATGCTCCTTGTCTCCGCTGAGCGAAGCGGGTTTGAAATTTGAAATTTCGCTTTGGAAATCGCGCGTTATCTTCTGTATATTATAGTTCCATGGTTATTTCATAATACCCGCTCATGAATATTGTATGTCATAGTATTAATTTGCATATTGTATATATATTATAATAACAGATATACTATGTAGTATATCTGTTATTTTAGTGTAAAGCGCACTTGAGGTGAACCTTCACAAAACTGCGCTATAGAAATTAACTCTTATTATTATGGACAGAAGTAATGTACCGATATAAAAGTTTTTTACGAACCCCCTTTCTCACTTCTCTACATCACTTTTACTGCTTTTCTGTGTTGTTAGGCCATGTATATATTGTATTTATTCTAGTGTTATTTTTTTCAATTATTCGATTTTTTGTAATTTTTCCTTCTCATTTTACTCCTAGAGTAATAACTGTTTTTTGAATGTTGATATAATAAGTTGAAATTCTTGTCCCTTGGAAAGCATAAAGTATCTTATTTAGAGTTTTCCTTATAGAATTTGTACACATAAGTACTAAACAACACTTGCATCGCATCAGACATCGGAAAAAATATACTGATAAATCAAGCAAAGCAAACTACACGAACTGACAGTAGCATAGATAATAGATAAACCATTTTCGATCAAATTTGGCGTTATGTTGAAAAATTAATTATCGACATCTGTCGTATTTAAAAAAAACTCTAATAATAATAATAAATGGATTATTTCTATAGCGCCGTTTTCGTGAGAAAATCACCTCAAGGGCGCTTTACAACATAATTTATCTAACCTATACCTTATCACTTAGACTTATGTATAATAATTTACATATTAGATTAATTACTAATGGCTTACAGCTAAGATTGATAACTAGAAAATACCTAATTCAGACTTATAATTAGTGACTTACAACTTAGACCTGTAGTTAGTGACTAAAAACTAGTGAGAGAGTCTTACAACTAACATATTTACATTTTAGAATAAATTATGTACAAAATGTTACTATTTGTAAAATCAGAACATAACCTGATATTGAACAGCAGTGGGGCGAGTATGTATATGATACATTACAGCTGCATTTGTATGCCTCTGATCAGTTTGGGGATGATATACATACATATATATGATATTCTACATGTTAATAAAGATGGTAATGCTAGACAGATACTTCTATACGATTAATCTAGTTCGAATTCATACCGCATGGAATATTAGCAGAACTTTACGGCCAAATAATTAATTGATATATAAACCGGCTTTTCTGAATTAAATGGTGGTTTAAAAATCTCAAAATACTTTTAAAAACTGGAGAAAAATAATTGCCATCATCTCCGAGTGAGTTTTTTTTAATAAACTTTACGAAACTTTTTTAATTCGCATTTAAAAAAACATGAACGCTAAACCTATGTAAATTAAAAAAATATATAATTCATATTTATCTCCTTATAAAAATCATGTTTATCGTATTGCGTAATAATATTATCATTATTTCGGAATAATAAATTATTCCACTCGCCCTTAACAGGACCTTATTATCTGTATCTTGCTTCATTTTTTATTTTTTTATATGAATATCGCACAAGAGTCCCAACAGCTACCGACCGTCTGGAGATAATGAGACTATGATATCCCCAATTAGGGAATGTTGTGAGACTGAAGGTATTGAGGAGGGGAAGGAGAAGGGGAAGAGGAGGGTGGGGAAATACCTGGCTATTCAGATCTGGTCACCAAACACGGCTAAAAGCCATTTCAAGCAACATTTCAATTCTGAATGGTGGTCTTTCACCAGGGCGATACTGAGAGTATCTTCCACTATGGAACATGTGCAAATATACTATATGTTATGTTTAAATTAATTAATTGTGAAACAGCACAAATTAATTAAATAAAATTTACTAGCGCACGCCGGGATATGAACCCGCGGCCTTCGGATTCGTAGTCGAGAGTCTTACCCCTCGACCATGGAGGCCTTCTATATATAATAATTTATAATAAAAAATATTTTATAATAAAAAAATAATAAAAAAATAATAAAAAAAATAATAAATAAAAAAATAATAAAAAAATAATAAAAAAAATAATAAAAAAAAAAATAATAAAAAAATAATAAAAAAATAATAAAAAAATAATAAAAAAATAACAAAAAAATATGTGAATACTTCTGGGGGTCAAAGATACCATCAGTCAGCCATCTTACTATGTAAAGGTCTATTCACATCCACCGGTGCCGTGCAGTGCAGACACATAAAGTGGCAGGAACGGCAGAAAAGAGCATATTCACATTACACCATGCGTGAATGTGTCCATAGATAAAGTAAGCAACTAATTTTGCCATGCCTGCCACTTTGCATGTTGGCAATGCGCGGTGCGGGTAGAAGTGAATCTAACGTAAATGTTATGAAGAATAAGTTTTAAATAGAATAAAAATACAGGGTATTCAAAATGATGGACTCAATTTCATACTGCTATATTTCCTCAATTATAGGTTATTTATAAGACTTGTTTCTGACCTAACTTTTATTTTCAACAATTGTTAATGGTTTTATAGTCAGGTTAAATACATTTAATATTACAACTAGAACTACTCCATATAAACTTTTATTCAACTGTAACAATCATTTCAGGACTGAATCATTCAAACATTCACTTGTACCTAGACTTCACGCAGAAGGTAATACTTTTTCAGACATAGTAAATATGTTCAACTGCTCGGAATGCAAATACAAACAAACGATTATTGCACACATCCTCAACAATTATTAAGAAGGCTATCTATTTTATCTATGTACCTACTGTGATGTGTTTTGCACCTGTGTTACTATTGTAATTAACAAAATATGTAAAAGCCCACATAGGGCGTATGCGAGGTTTGTTCAAAAGAAAAGGTGAATTTTGAATTTTCGCGGGCTGTGTACATTCGATTATCGAATTTTGTTTTTGTTATGTTGGTACACAAATGTTTATCATATGTTAGCATTATCAGCCATTTTAGATTAGTTGTTTGTTTTTGACAACTGGAAAGGTTAGTCATGTTTTTGTGTTTTTTATTTTTGAAAAAAATGGATCAAAGAATATGTATTAAATTTTGCATTAAAAATGGAATAAAGTGCTCCAACGCACTTAAAATGTTGACTGTGGCATTCGGCGAGTCTAATTTGTCTCAAAAAAGTGTATAATAGTGGTACAAGCGCTTTACAGAAGGCCGAGAAGATGTTAATGACGATGAGCGCCCTGGAGTTGCAACCAGGTCAACAAACGAAGAAAACGTCGAAATAGTGAAGAAAATGGTTTTGGAAAATCGTCAAATCACTATTAGGGAAGTTGCAGAGGATGTTGGCATATCAATCGGCTTGTTTTGCGAATGAAACGTGTGGCAGCGAAGTTTGTTCTGAAATTGTTAAATTTTGAGAAAAAGCAACGTCGCATTAGTATCGCTTAGGAGTTGTTGAATGACGTCAACGACGATCCAGATTTGCTCAAAAGGGTCATAACTGGTGATGAAACGTGGGTATATGGTTATGACGTCGAAACCAAGGCCCAATCATCCCAATGGAAGCGGCCAGAAGAGCCAAGACCGAAAAAAGCACGCCAAGTTCGATCAAATGTGAAGGTTTTGTTCACTGTTTTCTTCGATTACAATGGCGTGGTGCATCATGAGTTCTTGCCAACAGGTTGTACGGTTAATAAGGAAAAGTACAAGGAAGTTATGCAACGTTTGCGTGAAGCAATACAGCTCAAAATTGTGGAAAAACAAATCATGGATTTCCATCACGATAATGCACCAGCTCACACATCAATGCTTGTTCGTGATTATTTGGCTAAAAACAACATCGTAATCATACCTCAACCACCGTATTCACCAGATTTGGCTCCCTGCGACTTTTTCCTATTCCCGAAACTGAAGAGACCAATGAAAGGAAAGCGTTTTGCCACAATTGATGAGATAAAGTCAGAATCGAAGAACGAGCTGATGGCCATACCGAAAAGCGCATTCCAGAAGTGCTTCGAGAATTGGAAGAAGCGCTGGAATAAGTGCATTATATCTGAGGGGGATTACTTTGAAGGGGAGAAAATGGATATTGATGAATAAATAAATACTTTTCGAAAAAATTCGAAATTCACCTTTTCTTTTGAACAAAAGATTTTTGTTATTTATACGTATAATATAATAAATAAATATGTCAACGATCTACATGGCAATTAAAAGAGGAGATTGCTTGTGACTGCCGATGATCTCAACAACATTGCCGCAGTGAGTGAAACCAATTTTGATAATCTGGGAACATTGATTCATCGTTATTCACAACAATCGGAAATTCTGAGAAACAGCTAGTGGGGAATTCTCATGAAAGATGCGCATCAACATGCTACATGCAGTAAGTGGCTATTCGGATCTGATCAATAAACAAGACAGGGGCCATTTCGTGGTCTTTGACAAGTGCGATGCTGGGAGTATCTGGAACTTTGTGCAAATATACTTTAACGGTCAGCACCTAAAAATACCCACTTTACAGGTTGCAAAATCGATAAATACAACAAATGAAGTATTTTTGTATAGTTTTGTATTTTACCCTGACGAAGCTATGGATAAGCGAAACCAGTTGGTGATGAATTCAAAATAAATCGGTCTTTCAAAAGAGTGGTTGTTTTATATAAGGGAGGGCAATTAAAAAATACATACTAACGCAATAGTCTGCTAACGCAAGAAATACTGTGAACAATTTATCCATAAGTTTTACAGGGGAAAATGAAAACATATAAGGTTTCCAATTACAAGGGAAAATGAAAACACATAAGGTTTCCAATGGCAAAAGTTCTTAGATTATAAGCTTTTAAGTACTATATGAAATACATACTGGAATTTTAGGTAAAATGCTTTAAATTGCCTTCACTGGTTTTTAAACTGAACAAATTTTCACACATTTTGGAACATATTTTATAGAATTTAAAGATTACACTTTGAGGATTATCGTCATTAGAAACCTTAGACATTTTCCTATCTATCAAAATTGCTTTCACTGGTTTTTAAACTGCAACTATTTTCAGACATTTTGAGACGTATTTCGTAGAATTTAAGGATTACAGTTTGAGGATTTTTGTCTTTTGAAACCTCATACATTTTCCTAATTACCCAAATAGAATTTACAGATTAATCATTTGTGGTATTGCTTGAGTCAGCAACCTGCAAAGCGAGGTTCGGGACCATTTTTGTATGCTGGCCCTTAACCTTTGGAATACTGAGCACCCGCAATCTGATACTTCCGTAGTGTGCCGAGGGTAAATTTGCGTGAGTCTATTTTCGTAATAACTTATTTGTTTTTTTGCAAAATGATGTTTTTGTAAATTGTATCGTCTTACCAAATAATGTGTTTATATATTTATAAATATTGTATATACTCGTATCTATGGTAAGTAGTTTCCCCAGAATAGCCACTTATATTCAGACAAATGATTTTTTGATATTGCCGATCGGATATGCCGGCATTCAACAAATACAAATTTTGCATATCCGATGGGTTATTTCGGTGGACTAGAAGTTTTTTTTTTTTTTCATTTACATTTTACAAACGAAAAAATACATTGCAAAAGTCCCGATAAACTACTTTTTATGTTTGTCTAACGGGAGCTTGTTATTCAAACTCAAAATTTAGAGTTAATGTTACAAAATATCTATATGTCTATATAACATAAAAACATGTATAACAAACTTAAAACTTAAATATTTCACAAGAATCGTACTCTAAATTATTTGTACAAAAATATACAAACAAATAAAATAAAATAAAAACATAAAAGACAACAATAAATCACACATAAAATAATATTTCCTTATTTCTAATACAAACAGCTTCTTTCAGCTAGCCAAGTTTCTGATATATTTATTAATTGTTTAGTTTTAATACAGCTTTTTTTTATTTCAGGGTGTAACAGCTAGGAATCATGTGATCTAAAGTTCTTTGTCCATATTTATATTAAATATAGGGTTATTAATGTGCTGAAATATAATTTCGTACAGCAGAATTGATCTTATTGAAAGAATTTTGAGACTCTGATAAAAGTATGGAATATTATGCCTTTGTTCGTATAAACTTTTATGAGCTAATAATTTAACCAATGAATTTTGCACTGATTGAACATGATTGATGTTTGTTAATATAAAACTTTTTTATAATTAAATGAGAAATAATCAATATAGATGAAATAACATTTCATTTGTCCACACCGGGTTTTGAACCCGACAATCTGTGCCCGGAGCCGAGGAGTTTAACACTTTGCCACTGAGGTCATCTAATGTCCATGTCAATCATCAATTTTTTTTACATACATATGAGGTTGTCAATAGCCTGGTGGGTAAGATGCTAAAATAAACATATTATACCTGCTATATAATTTAGTCCTTGGCAGTATCCGACATCCTTATTATTATGTGCGTAGGCAACCAGCACGTTGAATAGGTGCGCCTGGTGGTTGGCCGTCTTGTTGAAGTAGATATTGTCGGGGAAGGTCCTCGGCAGGTCCGTCTTTACTATGTCCACCAGCTCCTTCTCGAACGGGGCATCCAGGAGCCTCTCGTAGAGGTCCGGTGACTGCTCCCGTATTGAACTGGCTCCGGACACGAGCATCCAAACTGTACTTCGGTGTCCACCTTGAATTTAAAACAATCACAATAGAAAAAAGGATAAGAAAACTAATTGATGGCCATATTATAACACATTATGAGGCTACAAATAATCTGACAACATTTGAATTCTTCCTACTAACATCATAAAAAGATTATATTGATGCTTGCCCAATGATGGAGAGCAGAGGATTGAACCCACGACGCGAGAGCTTTGGTAAAAATCTCATCAAGATTTCCACTAACCTTCAAACCCTTCCTCAGTTGAAGTCATTTATTTATTATTATTATTTACTTATTTATTTGTAAGAAAAAAACTGCTTTTAATACAAATATATATATAAAGGAAGTTTAAAAAAGGGTAAGCAACAAAGTTTCTTATGCTAACAGTGGTTAAATACAGATGTTTTATTTATGAAGCTAACAAGATAAAGAAAACAACAAAATACTCGTCAGTAGGGAGGAGAGGAAGAGGAAGATAGGATCAGGACAGGAGATTGTCTCGATACATTTTATACTCGTGCATCAATTTGTGGTCGTACATATTACGTCGGTTCGATATTTTGAAAGCATCAGTGAAGAATGTGGATATTGTGAAATTGTGGGTTATATTGCGCACAAATACGGGGAATTGAAGAATTTATCCAAAGATTGGTCCTGTATGTGGGCGAATCTGTTTGTCGGGTTGGTCTTAGTATTATAATGTTACTAATAAACTATCACGCTGTTTCTCCCCAGGGGTAGGCAGAGAGAACGACCCGCCAAACAACTCGGTTTTAGCTTATACTCCTTGCTTCATTCACATTCATACATCGTCTCATACATACCCTTCTATTATTCTGACTCTTGACATGACCCGACTCAAGTATTTGGTTCACTCAACCGTGCCATATCTTCCTCAGGCATCTTCGACTTCTTCTACCTTAATTTAATTTTAAATTACTGTTTTAATTAACATAAAGAAAATTATTATTCAAGGGTCCAGGAAAAAACTTCTTATGTGTGTAAACCTCATAAACATGTAGGTACAAATATCAATGAAAATAATTTATTTGAAAATGTCTGGCTAATAAGGCGGGGCAAAATACTTAATGCATAGCCGGATTGTTGAACTCAAGAACGACCAGTTCTGACCAGTTCTCATGTGACAAGGTCCAACCGTGTACAAATGTTAGACGCGCGTTTGGCGTGTTTCCCGACTATGTACCGGTGTCGAAGGGATCAATGATGCTAGATCCTTAGAGCATCTTCCATTGAAATACCGGTAGAACAAGGACAGCATTCCCACCTGACGCCTGTGCTCTAAAGATTGCAATCTGTTTTTAAGATAGAGGAATCTATCAAATGGACTGCCAAGGGAGTCAAGGGATTTTTTGTACAGGGTCAGCAGTTGTGTACTAATAAAGTATCTGATGGCCCTGTACAGTACGCTCAGCTTCTAAGAAGCTAACTTGACTCTAGCTTCGATGGAGCCCCGTGCCTGAGCTAGTGACATAAAGTTACACCGAGCATATCAATGGAAGGTATGTTGGAAAGATTGCTTAAGAATGGCTTAATCGACCGGGAATTCAGTACATTTGAAATTATCCATTTCTAAGGTGGATTAATAGCATTATTCACTTACTTGGTATTCCCTTTCTGACATATCTTTTTATAGTTAATGATCTTTTTAGTGATTTTCCATCCCCTAACATTTCTGACCATTTTTTGGATCGACGAGCCAACACCTTCAAGTATACAGACATGAACCGTTCATATGATGCATAATCAAAGTCTTCGGGTCTCTCAAATCCATATTCGTCCACTTTACTGAAATATTAGTAAAATAATCAAACATTAGTTAATATTTTATAAAATTAATTTTAAATTTGATAAGGATACAATATTAAGATATAATATGAAAAGTTAACAGATCGTGACATTTTGCAATACGAAGTAATTTATATATCTACTGAGCGGTGAGTCATAAAATTAGTGAAAGCTGTCTCAAAACTACATTTCCATGCTATCTTAATGAATTTGAAGATCAAATGTCAGATTAACCCCTGCCCTATGAAAATAACCTAAAAACTGTAAACAATGCAATATGACAGGACGGTGAGATAAAGTTGATAAATTATTCTTACCTGTAGCTACTTGTGGCCATGCCAATTAATTGAAGGCGTTACGCCCTTTCGTTTAATAATTGAATTAATATTTTTCGACCCTTCAATATTTCGAATTTCGATAAAAGTATTTACACTACATGTTTTCAAATGTGTTTATGGCTGCTCTTCGTCACATTACTTGACAGCTATATCTATTTTAGTTTAAGTTTTTAAAACGAAAATGAATACAGGCGTAATTTCTAAATAAATCCATAATATTAAGAACAGCCATGTTATTAACAAATTTATTGTTTTAGAGTCAAAATAAACCATTTTTAAATAAAATTCGTGAGGTTCTTACCTCTCAACCGTACAGAGTTTATGCCATTTTTGTTTATGATTTAGCTGTCATGTCAACTGTCAAACAACAAATGTCAGAAGGTGTAACCACACATTTGATAATGAAATAATATTATTATCTTTATTAATGATCGTTAATTTAAAGTAAGGTTAATTTTAAATTGTAAGAATGGGTCCGCCGCCAGTTGTCACCGGATTATCCCCGAAGGAAGGTCCGCCGGGCACCAGAGTAACAATACGTGGGGAGTTTCTCGGCCTAAAAGCAAATGATCTAATCGGTGAGATTTTACTATCAATTGATTTTCATTAATAACAATCAAACAAGTTCAAATATCAACCACGCTGATTTTTGATAACTTCTTGATAAGTAGGTTTTTAATTAATAATTTTTTCTAGGTCTTCGAATATGTGGGTGTGACTGCTTTCTGTCGGCAGAATGGAAGAGCAAAAACAAAATAGTGGCCCGGTCAGGGCCAGGCAAGACCAGAGGCGACATTGTGGTAACCACCAAGTCCGGCGGAGAAGGAACATGTACTGTGCAATTCAGAGGTGAGAAATGCTCTACCATTTTATTGTTTAGTAAAAACATTGGTACTTTCAAATTAATTATGAATTTCAACCCGGTGGTAATAGAATCTTCGTAGACTCACTAGAGCCCGAAAGAACAAATAAAACTGCATGGTATATAAAAATGCAATAATCATTTAAAATGTTTTAAATGGCAACACAAAGATGGCTCATAGGAAAATCAAAGTACGTAAAAACACTATGGTCCAAGTGCAAATGTTTTATTCTAACCAAACGGGATTCATAAATTAGTGGTACTTTCCGAAAGAAGATGATTCGACATGATATTCTAGGATTATTTTATGTTTAAACTTTTTTTTATTATTATAGATAATTTCGTGGAAAGGCGATTTTTTGTTGTTGTATTTCTCAACTTTTAAATATCGAAATAACCATCTATTAGAAAACAAAATGATTGTGATGTTTTGCCTCATTTCTTTGAAACAAGCTGTCTAATGCGAATATGTGAAAACATTTCAATGTGAAGAAGACATTTTAAAGACAAAGAGAGTAGCTTGGTGTTGCCATAGTAATGTCATCGTGTAGTTCCGAAATAATTAATATCTACAATAAGGAACTCCAGCTGAATTTTTAATTTTTTTTTATATCAATAACGTTCAAACTTAAATTCCAGTATATTTCGTTTTTTTTCAAAGCCCGCCAAAATGCTTCAAATCTATGGCCGGTCGGTTTTGATCATTTTTGAGGTTAGAATGTCAAATGTCAAAGCAAGGATGAGCTTTACCGTCCATAATTTTATATTCTATTCATAGTAAATCATAACTAAACATAAGTAATAACATTATGTACCTTTTTAGAAAGTTTTTCTCAATAATAGTATTGATCATTAACATTATCATAATATCAGTATTGATAATTGGTTTGATCATGAATACTCTAATTTCTTTCATGAATAATCCAAAAACAGAATGCAAATGCAATGGTACCAACATAACACGGTGTTTTAATGAGCTGATTTTTTATTAACTTTTAAATAACGATTTATAAATTCTACGTATAATTATATTTGATGAAAGTTATATATTCAGAATCGGCATTTGCTGATCTATACGAATATTTATTTTTAAAGTCATTATATTTTTCACTGGAGTTCCTTATTAAATGCTATACTTTCCTGTTATTTGGAGCATTTTTATGCCCCAATCTAATGACCTAATGAAAATACGTAAAGTTTTTCGATTGGGTTATAATGTATGATTAAAATGCATTTCTAATAGTAATTTAATTGTTTTGCAATGATTTATCTATATTCTCGACCTGGCAGAGAAATGCTTTTCTAATAGTAATTTAATTGTTTTGCAATGATTTATCTATATTCTCGACCTGGCAGAGAAATGCATTTCTAATAGTAATTTAATTGTTTTGCAATGATTTATCTATATTCTCGACCCGGCAGAGAAATGCATTTCTAATAGTAATTTAATTATTTTTGCAATGATTTATCTATATTCTCGACCCGGCAGAGAAATGCATTTCTAATAGTAATTTAATTGTTTTGCAATGATTTATCTATATTCTCGACCTGCTAGAGAAATGCATTTCTGTTAGTAATTTAATTGTTTTTGCAATGATTTATCTATATTCTCGACCTGGCAGAGAAATGCATTTTTAATAGTAATTTAATTGTTTTTGCAATGATTTATCTATATTCTCGACCTGGCAGAGAAATGCATTTCTAATAGTAATTTAATTGTTTTGCAATGATTTATCTATATTCTCGACCTGGCAGAGAAATGCATTTCTAATAGTAATTTAATTGTTTTGCAATGATTTATCTATATTCTCAACCCGGCAGAGAAATGCATTTCTAATAGTAATTTAATTATTTTTGTAATGATTTATCTATATTCTCGACCCGGCAGAGAAATGCATTTCTAATAGTAATTTAATTGTTTTGCAATGATTTATCTATATTCTCGACCTGGCAGAGAAATGCATTTCTAATAGTAATTTAATTGTTTTTGCAATGATTTATCTATATTCTCGACCCGACAGAGAAATGCATTTCTAATAGTAATTTAATTATTTTTGTAATGATTTATTTATATTCTCGACCTGCCAGAGAAATGCATTTCTAATAGTAATTTAATTGTTTTTGCAATGATTTATCTATATTCTCGACCTGCCAGAGAAATGCATTTCTAATAGTAATTTAATTGTTTTTGCAATGATTTATCTATATTCTCGACCTGCCAGAGAAATGCATTTCTAATAGTAATTTAATTGTTTTTGCAATGATTTATCTATATTCTCGACCTGCCAGAGAAATGCATTTCTAATAGTAATTTAATTGTTTTTGCAATGATTTATCTATATTCTCGACCTGCCAGAGAAATGCATTTCTAATAGTAATTTAATTGTTTTTGCAATGATTTATCTATATTCTCGACCAGCCAGAGAAATGACTCCAGGAAACAGAGGCTACCAAAATAGCACTTTGACATTTTGATAATTAATGGTTAGCGTAAGAAAACTTTGTTTTTATAGTTTGCCACACTGACAACTGAATTGTACCGAGTCAATATCTTTTGATAATTTTTGATTTTACTGAAACAGTAATGATTTACAAAATGTCCACATTGTTTGTTGAAACAGTTCATAAAAGAGTTCTCCTTTTCAAAAACAATGCAACAAATTTCGCATTTCTTCAGCAAAAAAACCAAAGCAATCTATGAAAACATGCTGTGCAGCTACAGAGGCACATAGACAATTGATTATACCAATCATTGTGTTGTGGTGTATTTTCCTGCCTTTTTATATTATGTATTCACTGAACTGCCAGCATTTAACAAACATCATAGAGTTATGAAGCTGATATCGCTATATCTGACTGATCTTTCATAAAGGGGGCGTCAGTTATTTTAATACAGTCAGTTCTAACTGATGCGGTATAACGCCAGTCGAGTTTTGAAAAGATTTTATTTCTGAGCCATGGAAAATGGTAAAGTTTCGTTGATTTATACGTCCAAGAAGTTTATATTTTTGATAGTATATGTACTGTTAATTCGTAGTGCGATTCCTTCGTAATATTATTATCCATTTGTGTGATTAATACGATGACCCGATACTGACACTAATTGTCCTACTCTATGATAAAACTTATATCTATAGTTGACTGAGGGCTTGCTGTTGGAATGATCTTTCAAATATCAAAATAAATGGCAGTAATCGGACTATTCGTGACTGTTCTAACAGCTCAATGAATGAGATGTCATTATTTACTGAAATTGAATGTGGCCATTTCTCACTTTTTCTTCGAAAGCATCTCCAGACTCTTTTCTTGAATAGTTTTTGGGATATTATGCCATGTTGTGCTTCCTACTCATTTAGCCAACGTTTCGAACAGCGTTATAGTGTCCATCATCAGGGCAGACTTGTAGATTGTGGTACAGTCTGTATTTATTTACGTAGAAGTAATACTGTGTTGTGCCCGTTTCAATATAATTATTATTGCTAGTATGCTTAATGTGGTTTTCGGCGTTGAGTTTTTGTGTAACCGTCAAGCACCGGATATCAAGAGCTATTAAGTCTAGTTCCGTCGTCCCTCTTAATATTAATAGGATTTTTATGGATTT
Organism: Halesus radiatus; assembly: GCA_022606495.2. Classification (NCBI taxonomy): domain Eukaryota; kingdom Metazoa; phylum Arthropoda; class Insecta; order Trichoptera; family Limnephilidae; genus Halesus; species Halesus radiatus. The sequence continues at coordinate 58,032 of JAHDVE020003471.1, forward strand.
CAATTGCTTCCTTAATTAGATGCCCTCGATAAGACTTGGGTCTTCCCAATACTTTGGGAACTAATGTGAAATAATGGCCGGTCTCAATTAAGTGTTCGGCAATTGCCGATTTGTCTGGATGGCCGAGTTTGCACGCTCGAAAGTGTTCTATTCAAGAAAATACTTTCGGCTGTGAAAACCTGAAAACATATCATCTCCAGACTCATACACTTGAAAATTATCCTGTTTTATTTATAACATTTAGGATAGGGATATAGGTAATATCGGGTCAATAAGTAACACTGCTTCTGTAACTTACAGTTTTTATTAATATTTATTTTTTTAATTGGATAATATTAATTACATACAATGGGAACTCGTACCCGCTAAGCCACTGCAAGTAGCTTGTCAGCAGGAATTTAGTTCAACAATATAATATAGGTAGAGTGGAAGATACTCTCAGTATCGCCTTGGTGAAAGACCACCATTCAGAATTGAAATGTTGCTTGAAATGGCTTTTAGCCATGTTTGGTGACCAGATCTGAATAGCCAGGTATTTCCCCTTTTCCCCACCTTCCTCTTCCCTTCTCCTTCCCCTCCCCAATACCTTCAGCCTCACAATATTCCCCAATTGGGAATGCCATAGTCTCACTGGATCCAGACGGTTGGGAGCAGTGCGGTATTCATATAAAATTTAAAAAAAGGTGCATGCATGTTGTATTCAATGTACACAAGTTGGAAAAAAATATGAAAACAACATAACAGTTTTGTTATAGAGATACTAGACTCCAATTACATAATATTGATTTAAATATCAAAATATCAAGTACTAAACAAATTGAGAAATAAAAACAGTAGTACAGTTTTGTTATCCAGGAGATATATAATCAAGGAGACCATCATGTTTGTTCAATAGACAATGTAAGAATGATCAAAATAGCGTAAATACAGCAGATATCAAGGAGCTATACAATCAAACATTAACACTATATTTAATTATAATATTTGTATTTAATTATTATATTGAAGGGAGCACTATTCAAGATATTAAATCGCCAGCAACCAGGAATGAGTGATTCTCCTTCCGCTGGCTCGGGTTAAATCGCCAGCAACCAGGAAGGAGTGATTCTCTTTCCGCTGGCTCGGGTGTTGCAGTGGTTATAGAGATTCTAAAACATGATCGCTCGCTACAGGGGTGTAAAATTTATGATTCTAAATTCATAATATTTGATCAAAATCGTACTTTGATCTTTGAATTTTGTTTGGAGGTGATTTTTAATAGTGATTAAATTGCATTAGAATGTTCGCTTATCCTTTTTATTGCTGTTTTGAAAGACTTTCTTTGGTCTAATCCTAAGTAAATCATTAAATGAAACAACCACTCATTACAAAATTATGGCAAAAGATACATATTATATGTCACAGTGGGGTGGGGGCGTGACTAGGGATTAGTTAAGAGTGAGGGAAGAGATAGAGATTGATGGAGGGGAATTAAGAAAGAACGTCAGCAATATCCAATTGCATGTTGACCAATGTTTGTGTTATATATGCCTCTAGCCTACCACGAGTCATACGGCCCAATGAAGGAGAGCGCAGTTTGGGTGGAGGAGGGAGGAGTGGCCTTGTCGTGGGGTCGGCGCCCCCTGTCGCCCGCTTCGTACGCGCCCCCTGACCCCCTTGGCCTGTCAACGGAGGGAGACGAGAACAAATTCCCGGAGGATCTGCAGGAGCTATTCCCGGACTGGTGATTATTCATATCTAATTTCAGCTATTTTTCAAGACATCTCACAAATGGATGTATAAATTTAGTAAAAGTTATTCTCTTTTTTTAGTTTTTTGTTTCACATTGTTTCCTACTCGTATCTCATTAGCTTCATTCAAACAGCACGAGACGTGTGTCGACTGTATCTAGACAGGTGCAGACAATTAACTCACAATAGTTGAATACCAACGGAAAGGCCCGGACATATTATTAAAGTCACAATTGACCAAAGAACGGCTCAACATGGCCCAAAAAAGAGTAATGTTTTTGGTAAAGTGTTTAGATAATTTGTAGGTTGTTTATCACTAAATAATATTATGTTACAAACAAACAATATGTTCTTCTAAAGCTACAACAACCAACATGTCTTAAAGTGTTTAAAACAATTGCGTAAAAAAATATTTACCGAACCTCTAACAATAGTTTAAAGTTCGTTTCTATCCTTTAATTCTAAATACAGGAGAACTATAAAAATGCTCATTATTACAACATCAACGATGTCTAAATCCCAACCTACCTAGATTATTTAAAAAGCCACTAAAACATTCTTTAAATAAATAAAAACACTTTTTTTAATATTATGACAATTATCATTGTCTCTCAGTGCCAAGCGATTATTCACCGTAATATGTTAGAATTCCATACACCGAAAGCATCAAAATTATGATATATAAGAGCTGCTTGCATTATTTCGAATCAGTATGAGAGTTGGCTTTGACGCGTTAGGACGTCAATTTTTTTCACATAAAAGTCTCGTAAACATGTAAGCACATCAGAAAAAAGGTCATTCTAACAGTAGGTCATTATGTTTTCATGCATCATTGCAGAAGCAAGTTGATTTTTTTACGAAAGCCGCCAGCTCGGCGTCTGATTCCTATAGCCAGTGGTCTAGAATATAACAGAGTTCACCTTCGCTATAATATTTTTCCTACGGGCGTTTTATACGATATATTTTTGTCGGATACATATTCCTTTCAGGTCGTCTTTCTATATAGTTTTGGTATGAAAAATAGGACTTGTTCTATTTTTTATTTAAATTTTATATTACACTTCGAGATAGATATCTAAATACTGAAAAGTATGATAATCTTGTCACAGAAATAAATTTATTTTTTAAATACTTTTTGGAGTAAATTGTTTTTGGAAGTGAAGCGGGGAATAAATTGTTTTTGAAAATAACAATTTTAAAGTGATATTTGGAAAATCATGTAAAAACTGGCATGCATTTGGCCAATTGATGCAGTCACAACTAAAATTTCTAAATTTCTCAATCGATCAACTGCCATAGTATGTGATGAATTGCCCTTCTCTCATTTGTCCATTTGGATTAAATCTGAATAACTTTAGTTTGAATTATTTTTATAAGCAATAATTATTAGCCTGAAACACTCATCCAAATTGAAAAAAACTTTCCGAGAAAAGATAAATGTCGCCGACAGGACTCGAACCTGCACCCTTCTGATTGCCGGTCAGATGCTCTACCGTTGAGCTACGTCGGCTTATCGCAAACTCGCCAAGTTAATCAATATACTAGTGTTTCATTAAATAATTACTGTTTTTTATTATATTTCACCTGTAAACAACCAACTTTATTAGTATGAAGAAGGCTTGTAACGGCTAAATCCCTCAATAGGTGGCGTCGAGACAAATTATGTCTACATTTTATTGGTGAAAAATG